>JAQZBX010032303.1:0-25913 GCA_029593785.1 Cabassous unicinctus | reverse complement strand
AAGAAAAAAAAAAAAAGGGTAGAAACTGAGCTGGAGACAGCTCTTCATCACTGGCAATTTGTACAGAGCCTGCAAGAAGGCTGCAGGTGCACACAGGTGCATGCAGGTGCACAGGGGCCTGGCCGGCCAGCAGCAGTTTGCAGACAGTAGGGCCTGGGACCACCAGCAGATGGTGCCTGCTGGCGTCGGGTCATTTCAAAGGCCTCCTCAGAATGCTACCGCAGACCTTTCCCTAAAGCAGCCAAGTGCCTTCAATCGTCCTCGGTGTGCGGCCCCCAGAGGCTGCCTGCTTCGGTCCCTCGTGGCCTCTGAGGAGGGTGGTGGGCATGACGGCTTTCCAGGGGTTTCTGGGCACAGAATTCCCAAAGGCATTTTGCGTTCTTTGCAAAATAACATGAAACACTAACGTATTGCATTTGCGAGTGAACTAGGCACACCTTACATACCAGAAAACATGGCTAGTAATATTTATGAATTACAAAATCATTAAAATATAGCAGTTCTCAAAAAAATAGTCCTTAAACTCCGGTGTGGTCTAGAGTTTTTTGGTAAGGTTTGTTGTGCTTCTGCCACACTTGCTGCCTGCCACTGGGAATACGATGTTCTCAGCACTGAGGTTTAGGAGCATTTATGAGGAAAACCTTCAAACAAGAAATCAAAGTCACCATTTCTACAGATGGGAAAACGGGCATCAGAGTAATTTAGCGGCAGCACACCAGGGTGCAGCTGCCAAATTTGTTACCACCTCTCAGTCTCTCGGGCCCCACTAGGCTAGAGGCACCAGGCGTCTCCAAAGCGGAGCGCCCAGCACACAGCCTGCCACCCTGGGCGCGAGGCTGGGCTCCGGCGCCAGCACCAGCTCCATGACTCGGGAGCTGGGCGATCACACAGCCAAAAGCCAGGCTGGAAAGTCCTTTCTCCTCTGACAGGTGACTGAAGAGTGGATGCCGTGTGGGTCAAAGTCCTTCCCTCCCCCTCCAGAATGCCTTGCTGCTACAGCACATACAGAAGAAAACCAGCCACCAGACTGAGGCTTTTCGTTTTGAGGACTGTAATCTGTCTTCATGATAAACACGCAGTTTTCAGGGTAGGCGCTGAGTATTCCGGGGGTGAAGAAGAGACAGGACTTGTACCTCCCACACCTCGCCTGGAACAAGCCCTCAGGTTTCATCTCCAGCCATGCGTCAGGGCGCAGGCAGCCTGGAGCAGCGCTGCACGAGCATGTGCACGTGAGTCTGTGGCCTCTCTCAGTGCAGCTTGCGCAGGTGGTGATGCACGAGGAAAGGGGCTGCAGAATGACACCTAGAGGATGCCGCCGCTTATCTCGGCCACACAGAGCACTGCACACTGCTTAAGGACACACGTGCACAAGTGTAAAGCTGGACGAGAATCTACAGATGAACGGTAACGGCTACCTCTGGGGAGGCAGCTGGAGCATGGGGGAGGTAAAGGCGACCTTCGTCAATGCTTGCTCGCTTTTGCTAAAAGAAACTTGAAGCCAGGGTGAGCTAGCATTAGCACAGCCAGCCATCTGGCAGCTATTTAAGGGAAGTACCATGTGACACAGCTTCCCAGCAAGGACCGAGCACCCGTCCCCATGGACTTCACGCCCGCTAGGAAGTCGCACAGGAACAGATACAGAAGTCAATGTCACTAGCGCAGTCTTCTCAAACTCTGTTACTAGTCTGGGACAAGATAAGTCAGAGATTGAGACTGACATTCAGAAACTTTAACAGAAAAATCTGCCAGAATAATTTTATATTATCTCTTGAATCTAATAAGGTAGGACTTGTATTTTTCTATCTTTTTTTAAATTTCAAGTTTCTAACAATTTTACTTTTATACAAGCATTGGTCCAAGATGGAGTGCAAGTTTAAACCCTGCCCTTCACCACAGACAGCATAAGCAGCGCTGACAGGGAAGCACTAGGAGGCTGACGGCAGAGGCGGGCCTACTGAAGCGGCATGTACACAGGATCTCCTCGCCAGGACGGTCAAGGGCCTGTGGGAAGAGATGTTGTCTGGGCAGAGGCCTCAGTGACCCGCGGGTCATGCAGAGGCCGGAGGGACGGCCGCTGCAGGCAGACGGCGCGGCGGCTGGGGCAGCTGGGGCTGACCGGAGTTTGGGGAGTTCGAGGGACCGTAAGGGCCACGGGGCGGGGATGGGGCTGCAGGGCCTCTGTGCAGTGTCTCTGCGGGCGTGGCTGCCCCAGCATCGGGGCCAACCCTCCCCAGGGCAGACCCCAGCACAGCTGCCTGCCAGCCTCCTTTACAGCTAGGGCGCAGGCACCCATCAGTTTCTGCCAAGCCAACCCACCCACAGCACAGCGGGTGGTGCAGCAGGGCATCGGGGAACCTGGAAGGGAGGCGGTCAGGGAGAAGTGAGCCAAATGATGCTAACCCCTGCAGGATGTAAGGGGTTTCTTGGCCACTGGCCCAGCAGCCTGGGCACCCTTGGTGACCTTAAAAAGAGCAGTATCAGCAGAACGGCTGGAGGTGGCAAGCCAGGAGTGCCAGGTGCTAAGGAAAGGGACGTAAGACTTAAAATAACACTTCTGTGATATACGGAAGCAGGAACAAAGAAATGGGAGTGGGAGGGGACTGAGAGCTCAAAGTAGAAATGAAGTCAACAGGATTTTGCTAAAGGTAGATAATACTCAGGCAGGCCCGTGGGAACGGTCCAGCAGTGGGGAGAAACTGGTGATGCAGGGGACCTCGGGGTGACTGCAGAGCAGGGCCAGGAAGCGGGCAGAGGTGGGGTAGAGGCCCAAGGCAGGCAGAGGGGGTGTGTGCAAAGGGAAAAGCAGCTCAGGGAGTGTGGGGGTGGGCAGAAGAGGGGCTACAGGGCTGCGATGGGCAGACCAGAACTCACTGGACTACAACTGCTTTCTCCTGGAGGCCGTGAGAAGGTTATCAGCTAGGCACTACAGGGAAGGGGTGGCGGCAATGTGGAGGAGCATATGAAGGTCTATGGAGAGAAGGACGACTGCCTCAATGTAACGTGTCTACTTAAGATGTGAGGTGAACAATTTATTATTATTATTATTATCATTATTTTTAGGAGGTTCCAGGGATTGAACCCAGGGCCTAGTACATGGGAAGGAAGCGCTCAACCACTTGAGCTACATCTGCTTCCCTATCATTTTTTTAATTCACCAAAAATGTTGAGGGATTCCTCAAAGCCAAGCATTGCACAAAGCCCTGGGGGATAGCATACTGAACGAGTCAGAGTCCATGTCCTTATGAGCTGCCATTTTAATGAATATAATCATAAATTTAAAACGAGCCATACACCCTAGTTAGTGCAGCTGGGTGTTTCTGGTCCCCCACCTTTGGGGATCTGACAGCAGTATGATGACAGAGGCTGAGGGCACAAGGCGGTTCAGAGTGTGGGCGAAGGGTGACTGATGGTGAAAAGGTGGCACTGAAGGAAGCTGGAATGGGGGCAATAGGCAACTGAGCTGGAAGTACAAAAGACTGGAAATTAGGCAGGGGGGTCCTGGAAACTGTCATTCCAGAGGTGGTAGAGCTGGTGATAAGGAGGTCTTCTAGGGTCTCCCAGAGTCATCTAGTAGCACAGATGGGACGGAGGGAAAACAACCGTCAGCCTTAAGGAGAGCCAGGAGCCAAGTCCCTAGCCTCCAGAGCCAAGGACAGGACCATTTACACAGACACTGAAGCCACCGAGATGAAGGGAGACAGCTCGAGAGGCAAAGTCTGGGGTTGAGTACACATGTACTTGATATATGATTCCTGTTCTTTTCCAACACTTTAAGTTTTCTAAAACAAAACAAAACGAAAATGTGGATGCCGCCCTCCTACTTCTCTTACTGTCACTCTACACCCAGAGCAACCATCACCCCTTGCTGAACCACCGCAGCAGTGCTCCACGTGGTCTCCCCACTTTCTCTCTTGCCCCCAGAGTCCAATCTCCAGAAAGTAATTGGAGTCTTTTAAAAACACATTAACAAGGGGTATTACCACCTGTTTAAAATCTTATCAGTACCCAAGTACCACCATCAATTTGTCTATTTACCACAAAAATGAAAGATGACACCTAAAATTCATCACCTAAAATTGCTGAGTCATTGTCAAAACAAAATGGATCCCTGACAGAACAATTAGGTCTGAGATAGTTTCCAGCAATTTCATTTTCTCCCTCCTCTCTTCAGCTAGCTCAAGTTAAAGAGTGGGTTCAAGGCAGAGATTCAAATATGCTGGTTATTTAAAATTTACTTCTTGCCATGTGACAATAACAGGTTCCTGATAAGGAATGCCCCTCTGCTCACCTACACAGCCATCACCAGGACTCGAGGGGGAGACTCCCCGGGGGACCGCTACCCCACTTTCCTGACACTCTCCGCCTCACTACTAGGAACTGCATTAGAAACCAGCCCCAAGATATCATGAAAACTGATCCTAGGCCAATAAATACCTGAAATGAGGTCTAACCTCTCTAGCCCACCGTGAGAGAGCACTACAAGCCCGAGTAGTGCTCTCTCGAGTAGTGCTCTCTCGAGTAGTGCTCTCTCGAGTCCAGAGGACTGCCGTTCCCAGTGCTCACAAGGAGGGAGCCGCAGGAACTCGACCACACTGCTCATGGGCACGAGAAGTGGCATAATGCCTTTGGAAAACTGGCAATGTATCCTGAAGTTCATCATCCATGTATCGTGTGACCCAGGAATTCTACTCCAGGTACACACTCAGAAAGAAAGAAGAGAAAAGAAGAAAAGAGAGGAGGAAGAGGGGAGGGAGGGAAGAAGGGAAATGCATATACATATGCACTAAAGGACTTGAAGAACGTTCACAGAAGCGTGTTCACAAGAATCAAATGTCCACCAGAAGAAGGGACACAAACTGCCCCGCAATGGAGTACCACACTGGATTAGTCTCAAGACAAACACTAAAGACGACTTACAGTATGACTCCTTTTCTATCAGCCTCACCTAGAATGTCAGAAGCTGGGGAGGAGGGCCGGAGGTACTGGCAACGGGGTCTTTTTTGATGGGGGCAGGAGTCTTCCTTTTGCCAAAGTCACTGTGCGGCACTCGGAGAGTAGAGTCCTTCTGCGTGGGTCTCACCTCCAGTGAGCGAGCCTGTACATAGCCTCCTCGAGCCACCACAAGCCCATCTTCCCCTGGATTCTCATCCCCACTTGGCTCCGCACTTCCCCCAATCTGCCTGAAGATCCCACCCCTCCCTAAGCCTTACCCTCTTCTCTGACTGCAACTTGGCAATCCCGGACAGCCAGCTTCTCCCAAAGCCTGTCAAATGGAGCTCTTTCATCCACTGAGCACTGGAGAAAACTCTCAAGACACCACTCTTCCCTCCAACCCACTCACTTTCCTGCTCTCCTCAAAATTCCAGCATCCCATCCGCCCATCTCATTTTCCATTAATGACTATTTGACTTCATCAAACAAGAGAGAATGACCACATTCTCTCTCCAAACATACCTTCTGCAGCCAAATGCTCTACCTTCCCCTGCTGGGAAGACGCCATCCCTTCTAAGACCCCCTAAACAGGAGACCCTTCCCACCTCACCTCAAGGACTTGGCTCTTACCTAATCCCCACCCACACCCCGGGCTGTGGCACCATTAATTCTCTCTCCTCTAACAGATCATTCCCATTTTCAAACAAACAAAGGGAGAGACAGATACAGAGAATCACAGCTTACCAGGATCAGAAACTTGCAGCTCATTAGGTATGAACACTTAAAAGATAATTAACTAGTTGCTAAACACTGAGCATGAGCTAGCTTGAGTGATAAAAACTCCTGGGGGGCCCAGACTTGGAAGGAGAGGGTAAGCTTTTGTGGGTTTTACCTCAGGAGCCCTCACCAGGTTCTCAGGGTGAAGATGAGAGAAAAATCCCCTTGTGCTTCCAGCAGAGGGGGGCGAAATTAACCACTGTGAAATATGCCCAGAGGGTTCTGGCCTCCTTAACAAAGGTCTGCAGGTAAGGGAACCTGTTTTACCTGGGCCGAACCATGTGGGGGAAAGGGAGGACCCAACCCCAGCCCCCCACTCCCACATCTCACCAAGGCTGGCAGTAGGGAGCTGAGAACACGGGTAAGGTCAAGCCCAGAGCACAGGCTCCCTAAAAATCACAGGATTATGGGGCCCACATTTTGCCACCACCTTGGTCTGGCTCCTGCGTGATAAGGGGACTAGAGCTGAAAGAACCCCAGGCTCAGACCCTATTCAAGGAGTCTCTAGGGAAACCCAAAGGCAACGGAAAAGACAAAAACAAGGAAACTAGAGTAAATTGTAGCCTCTGACACTACAGCTATAGGCAGCAGTAAACACAGTCCAGCTCCTAGCCAGATAAACATGAAACATCACACTAAAGGCCTATTTACCCCAGTTCCTTTTACCTGATACTTAAACAAAAAACAAGATATGTTAAAAGGAAAAAAAAAAAAAAAAGTCTGAAGAGACAGACCCAGATGTGACAGTCAGATCTGGAATTTAAAATAGATGATTAATGGGAAAAGTGGTCAACATGCAAGAAGAGATGGGGATGTAAGCAGGGAGATGGAAACTCTAAGAAAGCATCAAAAGGCAAGGATGAAAATTAAAAAGCAAACAAACACCATAACAGAAATAAAGAAGCCTTTGAGGGGCTCATCAATAGCCTGGGCACAGCTCATGGATGTGAGCCTGAAGATAGGTCAATAAAAACTTCTGTAAAAGCATATCAGAATTATAGGTAGACCAAGGAATTAGAAGGGTCCTCGCAACTTGTAACCTTTCTCAAGGTTAAATATAGATATTCTAAAAGTGAAACTAAGGTAGTTCAAGTTATTTCTATACAAAATATGCTACAAATTTATTTTCAACAAAACAGTATTTCAAATTCATTTTTCATTTTATTTCTCGCAAGTACCTGCATAAGAAGAGGGCAGCAGCAGGAGATGGTAACTTTTATATTGTTGTTTTATTAGGAAATTAGCTGTTTACAGCATTCCTTAAATGGAAGTCTTGTCTAATCAATTTCAGTAGACTTCAAAGTTTAGGAAATCACATTTAACCTCTGTCACTAAAACCCATCAGAGATTTAACCACTCTTTTCAATAAAAAACTGATTTATACAGAATATCCCATGCTAAAAAAACGAGAAATTTTTATCCAGAAGGCTGTCTGGCTTTATATATTAGACCTTTCTCCGAAGCATATTAAATGACTTAAATTACAAGCAGGGGATATTATGCTTAAATTCAGAACTTAGGGATTCTTTCAGTAATGCTTGAGCAAGCCATGGGAGAATCCTAATTTATCAGCAGGCCAAAGCACTTTATAACTGCCAATAACGGGCCAACATCTTTGAAGCACTACCAACATACTCACTGAGCACCTGGGAAAATTAAAAATACATTTTGCCCCAAACTGGTTCCGGTCCATTCTCTACATTACAGCTGAGCAATTTTTCTTTTTCAAACATAAATCTGGGGGAGCGGGTGTAGCTCAGTGGTGAGCACCTGCTTCCCATGTAACGAGGCTCTGGGTTCAATCCTGGGTACTTCCTTAAAAAAAAAAAAAAAAAAAACAACCCACCAATCTGATCATGCTATTTTCTTACATAAAATACATCAGGTGATGTCTTCTGTCCTTAAGATAAAAATCTCATGCTTTAAGAAGGCCAATAATTACCCCAAATTTGTGATTACCGACTTTAGAGAAAAATTCTGACAATTTACTTTTGACTAGTAAGTTCACTCAATGCATAGTAAATAAATAATTCAATTACCAACTAGCATTCCCAAATAGCATTCAGAATACATTTACTGTTTGAGAGTAAAATTTTTTCAAGTCGGGAAGTGGATGTGGCTCAATCGATGGGGCTCCCGTTTACCATATGGGAGGCCCCGGGTTCGCCTCCCGGGGCCTCCTGGTGAAGGCAGGCTGGCCTGCATGGCGCGGTGAGCTGACACAGCCAGACGACCCAGCAAAGGGAGACAAGCAGACACAGAGGAGCGCACAACAAATGGACACAGCGAGCACAAGCATCGGGGGGGATAAATAAATAAATAAATAAAATCTTAAAAAAAATAAAAAATAATTTTTTTTCAAGTACATTTAAATGACTAAAAGAGCATAATGTTACAACAACAAAAGAGGCTAGAAACATAGTCTCCTACTTCAAAAAATCTATGTCAGACTGTGAAATTTTTCTCTGTAGGTAAAGTAAGCAGCAGTAAAAACAATCCACAAGTTATTGAAATAAAGAGACCCTAACCTCAAGAATCTCGTCCCAAAGGTGGGGGCAGGCTGTGAGCACTTTCCCCTCACCAGGCAGCCCTCTGCTGCCCAGAGCCAAAACTGACCCAGGGGAGAGGATGGGCAATCTGCTTTTCCACAACCCTGAAGGTCAACTTTCCATGGACTCCAAAGTGACAATATAGGACTACTACTATTTTACCTAGTGATACTTTTCTAAAAAAAAGTAAAAAAAAATTTAATAGGAAAAATGAAAACTAATATTATACTCTAGAGAAACTAACACCTATTTAGAGGTTTTAGTGTTATAGCAAACTAAAGGTCAAGTTTCATAATGACCAAAATTATAACTTGTACCTGGAATATTTTGCTGCAATTTGGCATAATACTGAAACTTACAGTGTACCAGCTATCTGAAGACACCTGGGTCTTGGCATGAAAGGCTAACTCCCCCAACCCCACTGGAGTGGGAGGGGGGAAACGAAGACACCAAATTCTTTTCTCCCCACAAACGCTTGAACTTTATACCATAAAATAAATCAGAGTGAGAGATATAAAGAAAGGTTATAATGTAACTCTCATCACTTTTGCATTTTCTTTTTTCCTTTGTGACATAGACAAGTATTATTTATCATTTGAAAAACTGTTTGAGGTTACTAGACTCAAGACTATGCTATATCCGAACAGAGTATCTATGACCTGGGTTTTGAAGTTTTTCACCTCAGCTACCTGTTCTTCAGCCTGCTACTTCCTCTCAAGCTTTCTTCATCTACTAAACACAAACTGTCAGGTTGTTTACACGGGACCTGTCCTCCAAGGCCTTATCAGATAACTGTGCAAACGTGCAATCACAGCCCTCAGCACCAACACCTTAAACTGAGACTCATGCCTAGACTCACAGTTTTAAAGTCTGTCACTACAGACTGACCAATCTGGGAGATTAACCTAACGCTACCTGAAAAATCTTCAAACCCCAAACTGGAATTCTAATGAATTTTTAAAAACATTTTTCCTGAAGAAAAGGCAACTGCACTTACTACATCAACACCATTAAAGTATCAGTGACAGCAGCAAAGGGACCTACGCCTATTTCCAAAGACCAACATTTACCATGGCAAAAAAAAGTAGGCTCAGGAGCCTACTAACCAATTTCACAGGAGACAAATAACCAGTTTCTATCTTTGTCTTTCTTCTGCTGCATGAGGAACCAAAGTCGTCAAACAGAAAATTGTTGTGTGGAGCCAACCATGAAAACTTCAAGAACAGATATGTATAATATTCTGTTATTCTTTCAGGGCATTATTTTATACATGTTTAAAAAAATAAAAATTTCAAAAATAAAAATAATAGTTATTTAGCCTTGTGAATATTTTGCAATAAAGTTTCTTGAATTTCTTTGACAAACTCAAGCAATTCCTCTTTTCAAACAGAGTCATCACTACAAAGTCCCTCTGACATGGGATCTATCCTACAGTTACAGAGCGGCTTCCTCCTTTGTTGAACATGAGAGAGGCTCATTGTTCCTTCAGGATCCCAAATCGCTCAAAGTCACCCTGGTCTGTTTTCCAATGTTATTTATGTCAAATTGTAGGGGGACACCTTGAGGAACTTTACATCAGATTGCTCCTGCTTTGTCAAGAATGAGGCACAGATTCTGAGTTAATCATGGTTTCTGAGTTACAGGGTGCTGCACTGCTCCAGGATTTTCAGTGGATACAGTTAAAATTCCTCCATTTGTGGTAGAAGTCCACTGTTGATGAGTTCTCTTTGCTACTACATCATCTAGCAGTTGTTCTGTGTTCAACTGGGCCTGAACCTTCAGGCCTCTTGTGAAAAGAAAAGTTGCCTGACATAGGTTTTTCTGATGGCTTAATTTATTTCCACTTCTGGCAAAATTGGCTGGAATGTTATTTTTTCTGTTTAACTGGTTAGGTGTCTTGAGAACTGCAACCAGCTTCCTCTGCACTTTACTTTATTTTGTCTTACGTTTGCCTTCCTTTTTAACACAGGAAAATATCGCTCTATATTCTTGTCACTTAGAGGTGGTCGAGCCATAGGACTAATTCCTTTTCAAATTCCAGCTGCTTTCCTAGCTGCGAGGCCAGTCTCTTTCCAGGCATTACTCCACGGCTTGGACTATTCTTACCAAAACCAGAATTCTGCGGGATTCCTCATCATATTCTCATCCTGAATTGCGGGGTACCATGTTGTTGGAGTCTTCTATTTAGTCTTGGAAAATTGTGCTTCTTTCCTTCCTTTCAATTCAATTTGATTATATTATCCAAAGATGTATGGATTTCGTCCAGGTTTTCACTGCTGTGAGTTTTCGGTAGTTCATGACTGAAGACATGAGGCTGAGGCCTGCCACCTTCCACTCAGGCTTACGGACTAGCTGCACCCAGGGAGCATGCACACATCCCGAGTGACGCTTTTCACCCTGAACAGTATTTTAATAAGTACACAGGAAGGCCTAACTGGATAATCTCATAACTCAACTCGATTATTTCTTTACTTGAATTGTACTGTTCTTTAATGAACCTTAAATAAAACTAAGAGTAGTTAAAAATAAAACTTTGTCATTCTCTATGTTTCGAATTAAGATCACTACTATATAACTAAACTTAAACCAGGGTTTTATGTTTCATGTGGGGGAAATTAGCTATAATTTTGCTTAATGCTTCTAGAAGGATTACCTCTGATATTTCAGATGACTTTAACAGCTGATAGCTACACCCTTTATGGTACTATAAACAATCCAGAAGACAAAGTCAAAATCTGAGAACTGTAACCTCTGGCACTTAATTTGTCATTAAGGTCTGACAAATAAAGCCAAGGGAGCTGGAACACAGCATCACTGGTAGCAAAATAACACAAATCACATTAATCACTGCTTGATGAAAGACTTTTTAAAAGGCAACCTGTACATCTATTTTGATAAAAATTCAAATACACAGATAGGCTGTACACCCAACTCGTGGTAGAAGTCGCCACTGGTGAGGGAAGAAGAGGAGCGCAGGGAATGGAACTGGAGAGTTAGAACAGAGGACTTCAATTGTGAGCTTCTTACTAAGAAAAAAAAACCACAGAAGCAAATTAAACCACCAAATGTCAATAGCTGTTGGGTGATGAGAGCATGGGTGTGTATTACTGATATTATTGTTAATAATATGTATGCATACACTTATTTAAAAGTAGGTTATCAAAATGTGAGGCAGCAAATAGTTGAGACTTAAAATTTAAACCATTGATCCCATATATAAAAAAGATGTATCAAGATAAATAATGAAGTTATGGCATTTCTTCAGAATGTTGGTCCACAGGTTACTACAAACAGCAGTAAATAAAGCCAAGAAGCAGCCCCGACACTCAGTAAAATCAGGCACCTACACAAATGCACCGATGCACGTAAGTCATTGAACCCCTACCTTTTCAATAATAATGATTATTATTAGCTGGGATTTTGTTTTGCTTAGTTTTAAATCAAGTTGTGGTGCTAGAGCTTTTGTAATGGGGAAATAAACATTTATGAATATGAACATTTTGTCACTCCAGATACCCAAAAAAGAACAATTAAAAATTTTTTTAAAAAAATGTTTAAGGTCTTTTCAAGCACAACTAAGTGACAGCCAACAAACTGCTCAAATTTAAGAAAAATGGAGCCCACAGAAGGCATGTGACTGTGTGGAATGAGGAAGTATAACGAGTCCTTACGAGGTTTACATCAGTAGCAGCAAGGGAACTTTTCCCACTGCGTTGTTCTAAAGCCGACCTCTTTGTAACTGGCCTTTTTCCTCTTACTACCACAAAACAGAGCATTCTCCATCTGGAACATTCACTCAATGCAATGCAAACTGTGCACTGATAGTAACTGTTTGCTGTCTAAGCATTTACAACCACATTCGGTTTTACACGGGATCATTGCTCTGCAAGGTGCTTTGTATCACCTAATGCGTCACAGACCACTTTACTCCTTTTAATGGCTGCAGAATAATCTACAATTTGGGCGCACCATAATGCATTTAATTGCTCTGCCACTTGGGGTCATTTGGGGTTTTCCAGATGTGTTACTGCTGCACTGCACAACTCTGTAAAAACATCTTTGAGAAATCCTGGCATACTCCTATAGGATTCCTAGAAGCAGAATCATGGGGTCCTTACAGTGCTTGCTTAAAGTGTGATTGACAATTGCCAAAATGCCCTCCAGAGAATAGAAGGTGCTCTTTCCATAAATGAAAAACAAAAATAAAATCTCATTATTGCCTTACTTAGAATTTCTTTACTTATTAATGCCATTGCTTTAATAATTTCTGTTAACTCTTTTGCTCACTCCTTTTTAAAAATGAATAACAAGCCCATAAATATGGTTAAAAATGAGGATCTATCATTTGGGTTTTCACCCAAATTTTCCCAATAGTTAGCTACCTTTAGGGCAGACATGGAGACTTGCTGTGAATTCATAATCTACTAAAACACTTCTGATGTGCCCAGCACTGTGGCAGGTGCTATTCAGGACAGAGAGATAAATACCTCCCAGTCTTTGCACAACTGTGTTTCTTATTTTAGATATGGTTTTCTTATCTTTTGAAATCCAGATAAATAGGCTAAAATCCGCTCTAGGCTCTGAATAAACCTAAAAATCCTTAGGATCTTCCATCTCCGTGGTTGCCCTGCCTCTGAGTTCTGAACTCCTACTACTGCTTAAGTTCAATTTATGAATCATCTTCTCGTCCCATACATTGCTCTTCTTCCACACCACTACTGACCTCAGCTCTTCTTTAAAAAATTCTAACATCAGCAGCAACAGCAACAAAAACCCCACTTATAAAAGACACATGTCTAATACACGTGAACTCTAGGGCAGAGAGTATGGAATGGGGCAAAAAGAATTAAAATTCAAGTTTAAAAGGAAAGAATACTGAGAGATTAATATTCACAACATATAGAGAACTTTTAAAATATGCAGCATGTGTAAGATATGCCCCGATCTCAAAGACATTAACACGACCATCAGAATGTACACAGTGCAGCCTTGGACACAGTGCGACACCCCAAGGGCTCTATCCCGGCAACGATGCAGCAGCCCAAGTAAGAGCTAATAAGAGTGGGAGGCCTCCCCCAGCGGACTGACTAAATAAACGAGGTAGCCACACAATGGAATGCTATGCAGCCATTCAAAGGTTCCACAGAACACGCGAGAAGGCGGTGTGAGTGAAAAAGACTGAGGCACACGCTCTGGTCTCAGAGCACTGGGGATGCAGCCCTAACTCCAACACCCACTAGCTCTGTGACCCAGAGGAAGCGACTCAATCTTCCTGAGATTCAATTTTCTAGAAAGACGAGACGAGACGAGACGAGGAGAGGAGAGAGAAAGAGAGAAAGAGAGAAAGAGAGAAAGAGAAAAGAGAAAGAGAGAAAGAGAAAGAGAAAGAGAAAGAGAAGAGCCCTTATATCTCAAGGGACCGCACCAGGGCCAGGTGACCTGAAGTATATATTCGGCTAAAACCTGATTCACTAGAAGGTCTCAAATTCCAAACTAATAATGAAACAGAATTTGTAATTTTTGTAAAGAATGAAAAAAAAAAACTACTGCTTATACACAAACTAAATTTTAAAATAAAAATAAACAGGTAAATGCATAGAAAATAGTCAAAAAAGATCCACAAACTGTAAAAAACAGTAATGTCTGGGGAGAAGGATTTGAGGATAGCCATGGAATAAAAAGGAACTTTCCCATGTACTCTTTATACATCTACATAATTTGATTTTCTTTAAGAACACTCTGCTTTTGGGCTTTAAGACAAAACAATAAAATTCAGTCAAGATGGGAGGTGGTGGCTAATCTTGAAATCTGCCCTGTCTGCATTCCTACCACTAACAGCTTGATTTAAAGCAGATCTCAAAGTGTGATCCAAGGATCCATGGGGGTCCCCAAGAACCTTTCAGAGGGTCTGAGAGGACTGAACTATTTCCCAAATAATATTAAGACATGAGTTGCCATGTTCACTGTGCTGACATTTGCAGAGACATGCAAAAACAACGGAGGGCAGAACTGCTGGCTCCTTGGCACAAGTCACAGCAGCAGCACCAAGCTGGACTAATCAGCACTGTAGTCTTTTGGCCAGCACATGCAGGGGGGAAAAAAAAGGGAACGAAAAAAGGAGAAAAAGCCAGTTTTAGTTAAGAATGTCCTTGAACAGTGAAAATTATTAATATTAAATCTAAACCCTGATGGCAAAGCAGGCAGTGTGCATGAAGTACTTTGGCAGCACCCCAAGGTCAAGGATGGGCTCAAGGAAAAGCTCATGTGCAGCTCTTTGTGTTGCAAGCTAAACTGCCACTTTTTCCATGGACTGCCATTTTTCTTTGCAACAATGACTTAACAACTATGGTTATTCAGACCTCAGTATTTGGAAGAAATTTTGTTGAAAATGAACAAAGTGAACCTCTCACCTCATGGAAAACTTGACAGAATGTGTTGCCAATGATAAAATCCAAGCTTTCAAAGAAAATGAGAATTGTGGAAAACTGTGAAGTTGATAGCTTTCTCCTTTCTACTTTTCAGATGAGATCAGTAATGGTATTAATGAATGCAGTTTTCTTTGATCTTGTATGACGAAGTGCATTTGGAGGATTGCATAACTCAGTGGATCAGTAATTCCAAATGAGCAATGTGTGATGTCACTAAATCACACAAAAAGATCCATTCAAAGAGCAAGACAGAACTATGATATTAATGTAACAGTTTTTATAAAAAGGTCATGGATATGGTTTCAGATTCCCAAGTGCAACTAAACTTGAAGAAACAACCACTTCTCAAATTTTGGTGTAGTATCAAAATAAGAATACCCACAATCATGAAAAGCTATTAAATTACTCCTCCATTTTCTAACTACATATCAGCATGGGGCTGGATTTTCCCCATCTATTTCAATGAAAACAATATATTATACAAAACAAAAGCAAAACAATATATTGCAACAGACTGAATGCAGAATCAGATAATGAAAATCTAGCTGTCTTCTATTAAGTCAGATATTTAAAGATCTTGGAAAAGTATAAAACAATGCCACTCTTCTCACTAAACCTTTTTTGTTTTGTAAGTTTTTTTTCCCATTAAAAATGTTAACATGTAACATATTTGTTATTATTTTAAACTGAAATAACAAATACTTGAGTTGTTCTAGTTTACTTTCAAATATAGTAAATATCAATAGATGTAACTCACAGGACCAAAAGTCCTCTGGGGTCTATAATAATAATAAAGAGTGTAAAATGGGTCCTGGAACCAAAAAGGTTTTGAGAATCGATGGTTTAGAGCAGGGGCCAGCAAGCTACAACCCCAAGGCAAAATGTGGCCCACTGCCTATTTTTGTAAATAAAGTTTTACTGGAACACAGCCATGGCCATTCAATTTGGTATTGACCATGGCTGCTTTCCTGCTACAAAGGCAGAACTGAGTTCAGTAGTTGCCACGGAAACCATCTGGCTGGCAAAGTCTAAAATAGTTGGCTTTGAATTGCAATAACTTCCTAATTTGTATTTCTGCCTCCACTCTTACCCTACTACCATCCATTGTCCAAAGGCTAGTGGCCTTTCTAAAAACTCCTGCTTAAAACTAAAGGTTCACATTCAACGTCAGAACAAAATTCAAATTTCTTAGCACAGCATTCAAGGCCTTTCATCACCACCACCTAGCCCTGCCAACCTTGAGCCTCACCCTTGACGACTCTGAGCTCATCCCTGACCACTCTGCTCTCTGCTCTACAACCAGTCCAAGTGATTTCCCAGAATGCACACGGTGCCTTAAATCTCCACTCCAAGCCCCCTCTACCTGGAACATTCTTCTCCCCTTCACTTCCCCCCTCTCCCTACTCTGGCTGAGAAGGTTTCCCGACCTCCTCCCCTGCACCTCCCAACCAAGCCTGAGAATTAGGCTCTCTCAACTCTCCAGGGTATCAGCTGTGGTGTCAGGACCTATTTGCTAGTCTGTCTCTGAACAGAGGGCATCTTGAGGGCAGAAACTGTGTTTCTCTATCCCCAACATCTATCACTAGCAGCCTTCAGTACATTTTTGTGCATTAGTTAACCAAACCAAACTGAAAGCTAGCCTTCACAAGACAGCAGAATCTTGACATTTGCTGGTTGCCAGTGCCTTCCACCCAGTCTCCAATCTTCACCCCAACCCTACAAGAGCCATAGGCAACAGCACCCCTGCCTTACAGAGGAGGAAACAGAAGGCAAGTAATTTGTCAAGTTAACACAAAACTAAGAGGAGAGAAGTGGGATGTGCACCAAAACTCTAGCATACCACAGTGTCTTTCCATCCACAATGACTTTCCTTACTTCAATTAACATCACTTTGAAGAGACAAGCCTAACTCAGGTGATAGCATTAGGGAAAAAGCAGAAGATCGCCAACTGCTGAAAAGCATGGTATGCTGCGAGAAAGGAAAGGTCAGCCTCTAAGAGAGAATCCTGGATGTTCCCCATGGCCGGAACAGTGATTCATAAAAAGGTGGAATCTGAGATGGGTTTTGAAGGATCAGTAGGGTGTGGAGAGTAGAGAGGAAACATAAAGAATATCCTAGTTGGGGAGAAATATTTGAACAAAGATCAAGGGATGGGAACAATCACTGAGTAATAATGGAAAAACCAAGAGGCTAGGCAGCAGAAGGGAACTGGGGTGAGTGGAGAGATGAGGGGGGGAGGTCAGGAAAAATTCAAGAAACTGCTATTTTTGTGTTTAAATATAGCTAAAACTAAATCCACACACCTTAAAATACATGAGAATTAATTAACACTTGAACAGCACTTCACAGGTTACAAAAGCACCGCACACTGTTTAATCTTAACAAAAATCTTAGGTTATAATAAGTGTTCCTGATTTCTAGATAAGCAAGCTGAAGTTTAGAAGGAGCCTTCAGAGTTGATAATGCAGGCATGCTGCAAACAACAGACTTTTTTAAAATCAAGGACTAAAAGAAGTCCTGCCTGAGCAAGACAAGGACAATGAAAATCAACATAATTTAGTACAACCATAAACCTTGTATCTCATTATGTAACTATGACTAGTACAGGTTCTTGAACACATTCTGATTTCAAAGACATGAAAGCATAGCCAATGCTCAGCAAGTATGCTGAACGAATTAATCGGAAGAAAGGCACACATGTGATTCCCCAAAGGCAGCATCTCCCCATGAAGTTCTCTCATAAATTTAACTGCAAAATATTACAAGGTTGTTTGATGGCCTTTCACAGACCACGCTCTCCTGAAGGCCCTTTTCAATAGCACAGGTGTAATACTAAAAATCAGATTGGGAATATTTCAAGTAACCAAACCATCCCCAATTGCGACTTTAAAAAAAAGGAACAATGATAAATAACTGAACATAAAATTTTCTATATCCAGAAAAAATCAATCATAATACTCTAAGATAATGACTATGACCAAAAGTTTTACATTAACCTATATTGTATTTCATTGATTTTTAGCATATTTTCCTGCATTTTAACATCTTAGAAATCAGGATGTATCTTATAGTCAATGAAATACAATAACTTACTGGTATTGCCGCCCAAGTTTTTGTTGCCTTCCCTAACTTTAAAATGTGTCTTTCTTTCATAACATGTAACCTCTCAGAGAGACGACTTGGCCTACTGGATGACCTGGATATCCATATTATTTATGCAGCTCCCAAACTTAAGCTTGCACTAATAGTTTTATTATTCCTTTAGAAAAAAGGGAACATCTACTTTAAAGCAATAATCAGATTAGAGGTTAAAAAGCTGATTAAAACAAACCATTAAATAAAAAGTCAAGGCACTTAAAACTACAAATTTGGACAGGAAAGGAAAAGGTGGCTATCATCCTATACAAAGCAATATAAAACCAGGCAATGATAGTTCATAAGTCCCTCCTCTAGCCCTTCCCCACATTCTCCAGAAAAGAATTAATACAAAGGCAGCAAAACCCAAGCTTTGCTGCAAGCAAGCACTGTGTTCAAAGTAGCTTTGCAGAGGACGGGGCTCGGGTTTTTTTTTTGGCATGCAGGGGTTTCAGTTACTCATCCCCTCTGTGTAATACCTATTCTTCAAACACTGTTCTGAAAACAAGCCATTCTGGAATCCTTGTTACTCATCTTACATCATTTTGTTTAGATACTTCCTTTACAGGCATCTCGTTTTCGTTTTCAAAAGACTTTTTCATATAAATACTGGAGATCTCTACTCAGCATTAACAAGGCAGAGGACCCAAGGCTGGGCAGCCACATCCCATAGTGGGGGCTTCAGCTGACCTGGCTGGCTCCAGTGGCTGTTAATTACTTTGTCTGGGTTTCTGTGTCTAAAAACCGGGGAGCAATAGCACCTCTCCTTCCTGGGGTTGTGAGAAGACGACACTGACAGGTAAACTCTTGGGTAAGCACTCAACACCTGCTAGCTGCCACGGCCTCCACGCTGGGTCCTGCTGGTGCCCAGAGAGCCCTGAGGCGGACCCCGGCAACAGGGGGTACAAGGTCGACCTGAGCTGTAGGGTAGGGGAGGCCTGGTACCACTGCCACTCAACATTCTTCCTGTCAGCAGGGCAATTACTAATTTCCTTTAAGCCCAGATCTCCTAATTACAGAGAGATGGAGATGGGAAATCGATGCTCACAGCCCAGAGTTACTGCCTCTCAGCACCATGGCCAACCTGACCCTCAGCAAAAACCCAATTCTTGAAAAGAGAAAGGCAACACATTTTACACAGTCCAATACTCTCCTCAGGGATTATGATTAAAAACCCTCAAAACCATTCGTTTTAAAAATAAAAAGGAAACCAAAACCAAAGCCTCTTTCCTTTACTCATTCCACAACCTTCAAAGCCAAGAGCGCCTACTTTTAGCGCCCTCCCCCCATCCCTGCAGAAGAAGGCAAGACCCCAAGCCTCAACCTCCCCTGGACTTTCTTCCTACCTGCCCATCACAGGGAAATGCGGAAAGGCCATCTAAGGTAGGATTAAGGTGGAACTCTAGGGAGCAGACCTTGAACCAGAATAAAACCCTCACGAACACAATGACTCACCAACCACAAACTTAAACTTTACTACACCTCCAATTGTACAAAATATCAGTTAAATAACGTCCCCTGAATTACTTGTCTCCTATTAATTAATCAAAATTTCTTTTGATTCAAGGTTGAGTTCGAGTCGCAAATTCTGCAAATCGTGTCATCCAGCTTCTTTATTCTTGTTACTTAACAGTAAGTAATTGCTAATGATTGCATTTTCCTGCTTTATCATCAACTTCTACAGTGGTAACGCAATTCAAACTAGTTATACCTATTCGACAAAATGATAAAGAGTTATAAATGTGTTAACCTCTAAAGCAGGGGTTCTTCACCTTTTTTGTTCCACAGACCCCTTTGCCAGTCAGGTGAAGACCATGGACCTCTTATTAAGTCTACACTACATTGTGTATTATTTAATAAATATATCACACCCGCACCAACATGTCCCCACAAGAATAATGCTTTTTTTAAATTTCAAGTCAAGCCTACAGACCTCTTGTTAAGAACTCCTGCTCCAAAGTCAAACATATATTAATGGAAATAGAAGGCTCTGAACACATACAATAACCAAAAAAAGTGAATAATTATCACAAACAATGTTAGAAAAAAAGGTGACATTTTTAGATCAATTAAAAATTTTACTTTAAATAAGGGTTTAAAATTGCAAAAAACCTCTGATCAGTTTAGAGAACAAAACATTTTTCCCATGATTTTTAAAGGGAAAGAATGCCATTTTCAAAGTGTAAAGTCACACTTAAATTTTGATTCATTCAGCTTGGCAGTAACAACTTGAAAAGAGAGCGAGATGGGAAATCAAGCCAGGCCTGAAGCTCTCCCAACTTTCCTACTTCCCACAGACACCCCTGGCTTTGCTCCCGATAGAAGTCACCACTCCACTGGAGGAAGGCTGAACTGCCCCTGCGTGGCACATGGGAAATACAACAAAGAGAAAGAGTAATTACTTTAAATCACCACAAAAGAAACAATTTTTAATAAACTAGTTAGGTTCTGTATAAAATCACCTAGTTTCAACCTCCAATCATATACACCTTTACCAATTTCTCAGAGCCCAGTTTTACTTGCTTAATAAAGGATCTCCGGATGTCCTCCGGGTCATGCTGTCAAACAAAACCCTGCCAGGGAAGGCGGATGGGGGAGGTGGAGGGAGCAAACGGTCACCCCAAGGGTCAAGGTAGGGGAAAGCTGACAAGACATCTGACCAATTTTTGGGTGCGGGAAGATGTATTTGGTGCAAAGCATGAGCCAAAGTAAAGCATTTTTGAAAGAAGTTTAAAGGTTCACAATGTTCAGCAAGATGGTTGAGCGACAACAAAAAGCACTCCATGGTTCTAAACCTAAAATGCTAATTTCTAAGTCTCTAAGCATCACTTCTACTTTCAACTGCGTCTAAGTATATTATATATATACAAATCCACTTACAAACTCTATTTTATATGATACTATATATATATATATATATATATTTTTTTTTTTTTTTTTTTTACTTTACAAAGACATGTGGCTTATGGGAAGCTGAGGCAGGAGAGGCTCTCCCCCCGTTTGACGCCCACCACCCAAAACAGGACACTGGCCCATTTAAGGCTTTGATTAAGGAAAAGACCAGCCAACTTAAAGCAATATCCAAAGGTTCAAGATTAAAATCTGGAGTAGGAACACAGAGCAAAAATCAAGACTTTTAGAACCTTAGAAAGGACCTCGAGGCTCCACCAATCCAACTCTCTTGTTAAAGATGAAGAAATTGAGGCAAAATACCGTGCCCAGGATCACAGGGGTGATTAGCAAGAGAGCTGGGCCTTGCATGGAGGCCCCTGGCCTGGTCCTACACGCTATTGCGCGGCACCATCACTGCTGTCCAACTTTCCACCAGCACAGCCACCCGCTCTGTTCCTGCGTTATTTTCTTGGCTCCACCAGATGTAGGAGGCAGCCACGGATATGTAGCTAACGGAGAACTGGGTTCGGAAGACCCAGGTTCTTGTCCAGGCTCTACCAGTCCCCAACTCGGTGACCTTGGTCACTTTCATAAAGCCTTCTGGGCCAGCTTCCTCTTCTACAGAAAAGGGATGAGCATCCCCTCACGCCGACAAGAATGACAGGTCCGTGACCGCGCTCAGATCCACCTCAGGCCAATCGTGCGCCGCGCCACGTTCACGGGAGAGCCGGCTTCCCCGACACCGCCGGGGCCACTTGGCCAGGAGGGGCGCGGGGCCTGCCTTCCACGAGTGGCCTGGGTCCTGGAAGCGGCGCCCGGGGCGGGAGCACTTGTCGGCCTGGACAGCCCTCCCTGCGACCCTCCCGCCCGGCACACCCGCCCCGCGCCGAGGCCGCACCCGGGTCTCCCCGGACGGCATGGCCTGCCCGAGAGACGCAGCAGCGACTGGGACCCCGGGCGCGGGGTCGGGCTCGAGGCTCGCCGCGCACCGGCAGGACTGCAGCCCGGGACCCCGAGCCGCCGCCGACCCGACGCCGGGCAGAGGTGCGAAGGTGGAGCCGGGAGCCAGAGCGCGCTCGCGACTCCGTCTGCCCCCCACGAGGCGGCCGGCCCGCGCGGGGCGCCGGGGGCCGGGGCGCGCGTCCGGGGAGGCCAGGACGCGGGTCCAGGCGGGGTCCGCGGCGCGCTCCACGCGCGGGCGCCTTACCTTCGGCCACGTCCTCGTCGATGGCCCCCTTGACCTGCGAGAAGCACCACTGGAAGTCGTTGCCGCCCGCGGGGCAGCCGCCGCCTCCGGCTCCTGCAAACACACGAACGGGCGCGTCAGGCCGGCCGCCGCCCCCGCCCCGGGCGCGCCCCCCGCCCCGGGCTCGCGCGGCCCAGGCCTCTCACCTGCCATGGCCGGCGGGCGCGCTGAGGCGGCGGGGGCGGCGCGCCGGCCGCGCCGACTGTGGTGGACGGAAGGAGGCGGCCGCCGCGCTGCTGCCGCCCGAGAGCCTCAGCCCCGGCCGCCGCCGCCGCTGCCGCCGCCGGGGAGTGATTTTTTTTTTCCCTTTTCAAAATGGCGCCCAATGCCCGTCGCCCCGCTCGATGACGTCATCCCTCCTCCGCCTCCTCCGAGCGCGCCGCGGACTGAGGGCAGGGCGGGCCCGGGAGGTCCCCCGGCGCGGGGGCGGGGGCGGAGCCGGCGCGGCCGCGGGGACGCGCCTCGCGCCTACTGCGCCTGCGCACGATCCGCGCGCGCCTTAACGCGTGTCTCGCCCCCTGAACTAGGGCCACAGCGTCGCCCGAGCCCGGGGAACGGGGCGCCTCAGGGCCGCGGGCGGGCTTCTCGCCCCTCGAGCCTGTTGGCGCCCAGGGTGGCCTCGTGCTTGCGACCTAGTGCCCGGCGCTCCCTGGAGGACCAGCAGGAGGGCGCCGCCGGCCTCCCGGGTCTCTCGGAGGGCTATAAAAGAGCTTGAAGTTCCGTCCCCAAGAGCCAGCCTGGTCAGCCTGGGGCGGCGGCGACACCACCCTCACGCCCGGCCCCGCCCCTCCCCTCCCGGCCTCGGCCAATGGAAGCGTGGCCTCCCGCGAGCCCCGCCCTTCCCGGCCTCGGCCAATGGGAGCGTGGCCTCCCGCGAGCCCCGCCCTTCCCGGCCTCGGCCAATGGGAGCGTGATCTCCTGCGAGCCCCGCCCCTGCTATCCCGGCCCCGCCCCTCCCGGCCTCGGCCAATGGGAGCGCGGCCTCCCGCGCGCCCCGCCGCGCGCGGTGCCGGCTGACCGTCACGCAGTGGCTGCAGCCCCGCTGGGCCTCGGCGCGCCTGCGCAGTGGGTGGTCTCGCGGCCCTTGCAGCCCCCGCAGGCGGGGGAGAAGGAAGCTTGGCGCTGAAGTTCCACGTGGCTGACCTAGGCTTCCGCCGCGGGCTTGTTTCCTGCTCACAGGCCGGGCTCGCTCATCTGTTTGTGGGTTGCTCCGCGTGCGAGGCCTCGCCGCTCCGGAGGCCGCGCGTGGAGCCTCCCACCAGCCGCAGCCACGCGCACTCCCGGCCCTGGGGCGGCGGCGAGCAGAGCAGACCTGGATTTCAGTGAGGCAGACGCACGGCGGCGGAGAAGGCGAAATACGCCGGGAGCCAGAGCGTACTAGGCACAGTGAAGCAGGGCGGCGTGCGCAGAGGGGAAATGCATTCGTAATCCGGGGGTGTGTGCGTTTTCTAGGCCTGTCTTAACAAATTACCACCAACTTCTGGCTTAAGAAACGGAAATGTGTCATCTTACAGTTCTGGAGGACAGACTTCGTACCTTTAGCACATCTGCAAAAACTGTATTTTCAAATGAGGTCACGTTCCCAGGCCTCAGGTGGACCCGGGTTTTGGGAGACACGATTCACCCCAGTGCAAGTGATTGTGGAAAACCTCCCTGAGGCGACAGTTGAGCCAAGAGAGGGAGCAAACCACGGCCTGTCTGGAGGAAGTGTGAATAGTGCGTGCAAAGGCCCTGAGGCCGCCAGACCCTGCTGTCCAAGGTAGGCGTGAAGGCAGGGACTGGGGGGGGGTGTGCACCCTTGTAGGCCATTTCGAAGACTTTGGGGGCCAGGTGGAAGGCTGGGGGTGGCCGTGGTGGGTGGTGGTGACTGACTTGGGCTTTAGCAGGGACCTTTTGGCTGCTCGGTTGAGGCCCCGGGGTGGAAGCGGGGAGGCTGGTGGTGAGGCCACTGCAGTGGTCCAGGTTTTCAGGGGTGGAGGAGGCTGGGACTTAAGCGCCCACAGGGATGGGCGGGCGGATCCCCCGGGTCCTGAGCCCCCGAGAGTGGGGCCTCCAGGAGCAGCAGGCAGGGGCGGGGTGAGCGGCGTGAAGCGGGTGGAGACGAGCGATGCGGTTGCAAGCCGCGAGCCTGGTGAGTTCTCCCAGGGGGCGGGCCCAGAGGGGTGGGTCCCGAGGAGGAGCAGCCTGTGGGCTGGACGGAGAACCGGAAGGTGGCCAGTCGGGGGCGTGCAGGGAAGACCGGGAGGGCGTGGTCCCCTCTCGGGTGGCCCAGGGAGAGGTGCGGTGGGAGGAGGCCCGGGCGCGGACCCCTGGCTTAGGCCATGGACTCTTTCCCGGAACAGCTGTCAGCCGCGCTTGAATGTAATTGCTGTAACTCTGGAAAAGATGAATCTCTGTCAGGGATGGCAAGATAGTTAACTTTAGAGTAGCTCGTGTTTTTTTTGTTGTTACCTACTACCATTGCTTTAAAATGTAAAAACAGAGTGTAGCCCACAAAAAGAAGGAATTCCTGAAGATGGCCTTTCTTGCCTTCCGCTGAGCATCAGCTGATCAGCTGGAGGCTTCCAACTGCTTTTATATCGTGCTGAAGAACTTTAAATATCTCAGTGAGCTACTCAGGGTTCTAATTGGTGTTTGCAGGAACCTGTGTACTACAAGTCACTTTTCTTTATTATTTTTGGATTTCAGAGCTGAATAGAGAGGTACCTGTTGTACCCCAGCAGCCAGCCCCCCGCCGGCCTACAGTGGAGCACTTCTTCGCTGAACAGCAGGGATGAATCTCAGAAGTAGAATGCTGAAGGAAAGTAGACCCCAAAGAGTCCATGCTGTGCGAGCCATTTGGGGGAAGCTCTAGCAGGCAAAACTACTCTGAAGTGCTCAGGGAACTGCTGCAGGGCAGGTGGGGATAGCCTGGGAAAGAGCAAGAGAAAACTTTCTGGGGTGTTGGAAGAGTCTATACCTTAATCTGAGATGTGGTTACCTGTGTGTATACAGTTAGCAAAACTCAAAACTATAACAATTAACATTTTTATTGCATCTGAATTATACCTCAATAAAATTGATTTTTAAAAATTCTAATTTACTGTGTATCTAATTTTCCACTTAGCCTGAAAGGGACTTTCTATATTAAAAGTGTGGAAAAAGAATCACAGAGAGGCACATCCTATTAATTGTTCTTCCCCACATACTTTTATGTTTTAAAATGTCTTTGATGTATTTAGATTTCAGCTGCAAAATAGCATTTAAAATTCAAGTTCAGATTTAGCAGCAAGGTCAGAGTTCTAGAGAAGCACCCTATTGGTTGCATGTGCAGTCTTTCCATCTAATATAAACCAGTTAGAAACTTGTTCTAGCAAGGGGCGTCCTGAACAGCACGTCCCGTGAAATGGCCGGAGGGAGGGGTCCCCTGGGCCAGTCACCTCCAGCCTGTGTCTTCCTGCCTCAAACACAAGCTCAGTGGGCAGCAAACGGCAGTGGCTGGAATTCTGTCTCCTCCTTTCTACAACTCATTGCTTCTCTACTGCTTGAGCTCAACAAGGCATTTACTCCATTTCATCTTTTTTCTTCACTTCTGCTGAAAAGGATTGGATCCTAGTATTTTTCTGCAAATAATGACGGAAGGAAGGAAAGGAGGGAAGAAGGAAATATTAAGTAACTTTTAAGGGCTAAGTGCTGTGATAGTGTGGCTCAAACATTCCCATGGACAGACCTGTTTCCTGACCTACATTCTTAGTTTAATGGAATATGGGGATAAACTAGTATGCTTTAAATTTATGCTTTTAACTGTGATCAGTAGTCTATATGTTCTTATTTCTTGTACAAACTGTGCTTCATTCTGTTCAAATTCGTTGTCACCCTCGAGACGGATGGTGGACACACTTCACTCGGGGGGCTGTATCATACCCACTGAACTGAGTAAGTAACCCCACTCTCTCCAAGGCTCCTAACTGCAC
>JAQZBX010032302.1:0-25916 GCA_029593785.1 Cabassous unicinctus | reverse complement strand
TAAATTAAGAACCAAATGCCATTCAAAACAGTTTCAAGCTGTTCTTCTTAAATAATACAGCCCTTGCTGAACTTCACAGGGAGTGAGTCAGATGCTCTGAGTGCCTATCAGGTGTTTATAATATTTGGTAAATCCTTATTGGTAGTATGTATGCCCTGCCTATTTTCAGAGAGAAAACACCATTTCTCTGAATGACTGATAACCTAAATATGGGAAAACTTGTCAAAAATTCCTAACGTCCCTCTGAAAAACAAAAAAAAAAGGAAAGAAAATGATACCTAGGAAAATTTGCAAGCCTGTTTCATCTATTTGTATCCTAAGCAGCAGTGTCATAGAACAGACAGGTTGTTTCAGCCAACCAGATTGGAGCAGCTGCGAGTGCTACATCTTGGCAGTCTGAAGCGATTGGCTCCTCTCTGGGGAGTGGAGGGTGTTCAGTTATTAATGACCGCTGAGCAGGCAGCACCATGTCAGTGTGACAACTGATCGGGAGAACGATGCACCACTAACCACCATGGAAACAAGGAGAAATAAAGCCAGCTCACAAGATCTCTCTTCACTGGATTGAGCCTCAGCCTGCTGACTGAGAGAACGAGTTCTGGGGAAAAAAACAAGGAATTCTAGCTGCAGCCTCCTGCCTTCCTTTATATTTCAGAATTCAGAGATCAGATTGCTTGTATGTGTGAATATTTGTAGTACATATTTGTGTATACTTTATCACACACACACGCACCTATTTATACCGGGGAAGACCACAACCATGTGATTATCTCAACTAAGGAACTGAGGAACCCAGCACACGAGACACAGGAGGTGATCTACCAGAAACTGCTTTTCCAAGGTAAGTTTAAAATATACATAAATATTTAAATGGCTCTATTTCTTGTTTAATTGATGCTCATGTTCTTACACCTAAATTCTCCTCTGACTGTTTGGTTTGTTTGTTTGTTTGAATTCTCAGAGCATTTTTCTTTACATTTTACTTTTGACAAGAAATTCAAATGCAAACCCCTCTGGCTCTGTGTATGCCTAGCTGTGTTTGTGGGATTCTCCAACATGCATTTTACTAGCTTGATTGCCCATCAGAGGATGTGAGTGGGAGAGAAAAAGCAGTGTTGGGGGAGGAGAGAGAGAGGAGGGGCAGTGAAGAGAAGGGGACAGTGGGAAAGAAGAGGAGAGAACAGAGGGGGAAAAAAGAGACAGAGACAGAAAATATTTTCCTTTTTCTTCACATTATTTCCAACGAAGAGCAAATTACACATCAGTTTGTGTTTTGAAACTGCCTCCCACAAATTGGGCATTTTTTTCCCTTTCACCCAGTGGATGAAATTTTAAGGCAAATATTGTACGTTTGGAGTTGAAGCCACCAAGCAGAGTGGCGGAATGAGCATATCACAAACAGTTATTGAATTTCTGCCAGGCTACATCTTACGGATCGGGGTAAATGACTTCCCTTTAATAACATGCCCTCTTCAGTCTGAAGGGAGAGTGCAAATGTCTGATTGCTAATGCAGCTGGAACTGACACACTAGGTATAAGGATCCCAAGAACCAGAAGAGTTCTAATCTTCTTTGGTAATTAACAGGATCACAGCAGGACAGCTTTAAAGTACATTTCCTATTTAAGAAGACTGTTTGTTCAAACCAACTATATATTCCCTTTGCTATTATTGAGCTACATGGCTTAATTCAGCTTTAATTTATTCATTTTTAACAATATGTCCTTGTTTCCCTGCCGCTAATTTTGGTGAAAGCAGACTATGACTGAGTAGAACCTTCCTAATTTATTGAAAAGGGAGCAAGGAGAAATGTACAAAAGGAATAAGAGAATAATGTGTCCTGGTATTACAAATATTACTCATTTCCTATATTTCTCCTCTTTAGTTTCACAAGCAATGTCTTTGAGACAGAATTACTCTCAGTAAACTCTATAAGCATCCATGTAGCAATGATTCATGGAATAGAGTATGGTTTAATTTATGCTTCCAATTGTAAAAGGAAGCCAGCTACTTAGAATATGCTTTCAGACAATACCAATTTAGGATGTTCATGGAAACGTTCACTGCCCCCTGTAATGGGTCATTTAAAGGCATTAAAACAAACCTAATTTTACATTTCATCTCTGAAGCTCTCTCCTTTCTTCCAGTAGTTCATCTAACCAAATTGCTCATGGAATCTGCTTCCTCCAAACTGTATTATTTGTTTCCACAAATAACTTTGATTTCAAAGTTATTATTGGTTTCCTAAATTATAATATGAGCCCAAACCAAAGGGCAATTACCAACAACTTAGAGCCTGCCACTTTCCCATAAACATGTCAAAAAATGAGTCACTTTACAATATATAATATAAGGAGTCAATTAATTCCTGTGACCTTTGTAAATGACAATAAAGCAGTTCTGACAATAAGCCACTGGCTTTGATTTTCCCTCTATAAAATGAACAAATTTAAGGAGAGGTTTCCTGTTCACAGTGAAAAATGAAAGGTGCTGAAGCATTAGCTCACAATATTGGCAGGCTTGCTCACTCTGCCTCAAATGCCACATGCAATCTATAGAAAAAAAACCCAAAATGATTTATTACAAAGAGGGAAAGGTATTTTATTTGTTTTCCTGCTATTCATTAGAAGTAACACAGAAGAACAAATCTGATATTTTGAGGTTCCTCCTAAGTTCTTAACCAAGAGGAAAGGCTTTAAGTAGATACTCAACCTCCCGATTTCAAACTCGGGTAGAGTGTAGCACTGCAGTATTGATTTCAGTTTTCCTTAGACCTTTTGGGGGGAAACTTTTCACACCAAAACACACATTCTTCAATCTCACCCGGCCTATTTTAAAATTACAATCAATAGCACCTAAGAACAGTGGATTCCCTCTCTAATCTTAGTAAAGCTCACATACATATTTTGTGGATTACAGAGATCAGTAATGTGCCCACTTGATCTGAGAAATAGAGGCACTCGGGGCCCCTGGTGTTCTTACTCAACGTGTCCCAATGAGTTCCATGATTTGATCGGCACCTACCAATGCCAGATAACGGACATACAAACATGCCTGGAAGGTTTCACCAGGCTTCCCCAACCACGTAGCTATATCAGAACTAATGGCTTTCTGTCATAACAAGCTTCAAAGGACCATTTCTTCAGGGTGTCGTTCTTCACAGGCAACATGCTGACTTGGAATGCTGATGAGTAGGTGGAAATTTTCCTTTGGTTGTTGTTGGTTTTGTTAATGGCTTAAGGAACAGTATTACCAGCCTTAAAGGCCAGCGATTTAGGAACCTAATGAAAAGGTAATCAACTTATAATTCACTCACTGTATTTCATTGTTTCTTTGTCCTTTTTACACCTACAGCTTTTGCCTAAAACAGGATTGACGTTTTAGTTTTTTTTCTCACTCTGAATTTTTTCTGGTGTAAAATTCCTATGCAACATGGCATTGCTATATTTATTCCAAACTAAGTAGGGTGATCAGAAAGGATTGCCACTTGAGTCACACACCTACAGACAAATGGAATCTAAATGTTATAGCTTAATTAGCAGCCCAGAAGATCATCAGAGATGAGGTATTTGTTGGTGAACCTGAAGGAGGTCATTAACAGGGAGCTCACAGCATGCTAAAAAGCCAGTCCCTACTTCTATTCTCAGGAAGGATGTCTCCAAAGAATAATTTAAAATAAAGTGGCTCCAGCCAATCTGGAGATACTTCTGGACACATCTGCAGCCACTAAAATGTTCCTTTACAGATCTGGATCTGAGGGTTTAGAAACTTATGTAGCACTCCTTGGTACAGGAAACTAAGTAAAGCAGGTAATCACTAGACAATACATCATTACATCTTGTCAGCACAGTCCAAGGTAAAGCTCTCTGATATTGGCTATGCAACCAGTACTTGGGAAAGCTTCGCTGTGTGACACCTGAACATAGGTCCTGCCCAGAGCTCAGTGAGTTCCTGCCCCCACTCCCCATAAAGTGAGGTCTAGTTATTCACATAGGAAGTCACCAAGAGAACCTGATAAAGCATTATTCCTTTGGCAAAAATGTAAAAGGAGACCAAAGTCTAATAAAAGAAAGTAGGTGGTGCCAGAGGATGGGAAAAAGTAACACTAAGAAATCAACTTTAACTCCATGGAAGGGGTGGAAAAAGATCTCAATAAATGATATTTAGAGGCTATTAAACACAGGATTAGCAAAGAGACAATATCAATCTTCACATATTTGTGAAGAAGTACAATGCATATTGGGCCATCCACTGTATTTGCATAATTGACAAGTTTGTACACAGCTGCTTGCTATTATGTTCATTCCTCTTTAGGCCTTGATGAGGGAGAATTATATGTTTTTAGAGTACTATTAATAAAAGCACCTTCACTTCAGCACTGGATAGTGAAGAAGGGAAAAAATGCTTTCATATAATAAAATTTTAGGATCGAAAGGGACCTTTAGTAGTGAGTCTTACTCTGCTCATTTTACAGGTGAAGCAACTGATGCCCAAAGGGTTTTAAATCTTTACCCCAAATCATACAGCTCCTTATTGTTTTGGTTTTTTTTTTAAAAGCAACAGCTATGTGCTGGTGTAAAAAAGTAAGGAAATGTTTATCCATATAATCAAGTACTCTGAAGGCAAATATTCAATTTTCAAAAAAAGCAGTAATAATTTGTTAAGTATATTACACCTAAATCTTTCAAATCTATCTCTTGGATATAATCCACCATATTCTGTAAGGAGTCATGAAAAGTAGATCTTTGCCCTGTTTTAAAAATATTTGGATAAAAATACTGCTGTCCTTCACTAAAGGGATAGGCTATTGATCATCTACTATAAGTTTTAAGTTTTCCCCAGAAATCTGTAGCAACTCTCCACCTCCGTTCTTACTTGGTTTCACTATAAATATTTTAGGACATTATACACACCCTCTTTATATCCTGTGTCCATTCCCAGGAACCATACTTCACTTATGTACCTCACTGGAAAACGAGTATATTCTCATAATAACAACTCCTCCTTACCTCCCTCCCTCCTACCCTCTCTTCTTCTCTAACTTTTTTATTTCCAATGTTACAGTGAGAGCTTTTTTAGGTAATAACATAGAGCTCCTTAATTTCACAAGTCTTTCTTTTTTGCAAATTTCTCTGTTTCTAAATGTGCTTTCCAAATTTTGTGTAACCTAATAGTAACTAACTAACTCAAAACTTTTGGGAATACAACTAAGTATACAAAACCGTGAATACTTGTTTAGAGCTAGGCTGTTTATAGAACACTTTTTACTCAGTGTCATTTGCTTCTCCCAACAACCTTGTGAAGTAGGTATGATGATCATCTTTCTTTTAAGATTGGAAAATGAGGTCTGTGAGGTTAGAGACATGCCACGGTCAGGAAGCTAATATGTGGAGGAGCTGGGGTCTTCTGACTCCAAAGTGTAGGCAGTAGCCTGGGTACAGCACTGATGACAGTACCTGGCACTTGGTAAGTCCTTAGTAAATATCCGTTCCTTCTTTCCTGAACATCCACTGGAGCTTCATCCTTCCAAATTCTATGTTCTTTGCACAATACCTCACTATATCTGGACAAATTTTTACAAACAAAAATCTGCATTTCTTAATTTAAGGCACTGCTAATGTTATGCCCAAGTTAAATAAGGAAAACACAACAGCAGCTATTCTAGGAGAAAAAGATTGTATGTTGCCCTACCTACTCATCCATGTTTGTCTGACAGCACTGGCACTTGATAAGCAGAAATTTGGCAAAAGCCTGAAAATGTTGATAAAATAGGATGAGTCAATTACTCAGGGACTTTCCAGGTTGCTAGAAAGTTCTGAACAAAGTCCCCAAAGTCACTTGAAGTACTGTCAATGGATAAAGTGTCAACCAAAAAAAGCAACTTCTTTGGCATCTCCTTCCTGGTTAGCCTTTCAAGAGGAGAAAATGACACACTAAACAGGTCGAAAACACTAGGGACAAAGAATTTTAAATGCCAGTAAATTTATTTTCATTTTTCTGAGTCCCTACTAGGGGAAAATTTGCTTTCCAAAAGCAGCACAGTCCCCAGAAATAAATGAAAATCCTTAAAATACATGTTCTAAGGGTTGTAATGTCAAGTTTTACTTCTTGAAGATGAAGCATTGCACAGATAATCAGCTACTCTGTTCAAAAAAAGAGTGTAAAAATCATTTTGCATTTCTGCATCAAAAAGGTCCACTAACTCCCCAAAGGTCCATTGAATTAATTAAAGGCTTTGCAACAACAGGCAGCTTTTTCTATTTCCAGTGGCCTGAAACTCCTGGGATCTCAGTCCCTGAGGAGTGACATGTAGAAAGCAGGGACTGAAGGATCAGGAGAATTCATCCACCTGGGACTAAGCCCACTAACATGCCACAGCTGAAGCAGCAGCTTTCAGGAAGGCTTATGATTCACAACTCTTACCAAAGACAGCAGTAACACTGGATTATTTTCACTATAGCAAATATTTAAGAGGCCTTGTTTTCACTGTGGTAGAGATGATTGATTTGGGTTTATTACAATTTTTTTCTAAAATTATTAAATTAAATTGATAAAATGACTGTAACAAAATAAAGACAAATAGTTTAGTGTATTCATTCCACTGGCATAAAATCTGTTCCATAATATCTTAGAGACTTATAATGACTACAAGTCAAGCCTTTTAAGTTACATTGTCAACAAATATGCATTTTACCTTTTTTAAGAAACAATTAAAACTAAAATAAATGTTAAAAACATAAATGTATATTTAGAGACACAATTCATATTAGCTTTAATGTCATTAGAATATTTTCTTCCTTGGCATATTTATATGCTTAAGAAATATTAGACTTATCATTGGTTGTTCACAGTGTTTATGAGCTCTATGCTTAATTCTATTTTCATCAAAAGTCAGAAACACCAAATACTGAATATGTGCCACAAGGAGTATTCAACATCTGTAAAACACAAGGGACCACAATTGCCTTTACTGAAATTTCAGTAGTTGCAGGGGATACTTTCAAAATACATCTGGACAGATTATATTTTTATTTCTGCAAAGGCCAAAGTATTAATAGTTTTACACTGTATGTGCCTAAAACATTGAGAACAAAAAATAAGAAAGCAAAAATGGGACTTAGTCTAGGTTAGTATCCTGTGTCATTGAAGAGAAAATGCAATAGGATGGAACAAGTAGTTAATGAAAAGGTAAAATGATGCTACCACCATATATAGCAGAGAAATATATTCTAAGTGCAAACAAAACTGGAACTTCTATGCATAGTAATTCTTGAATGAAAAGCATATAAATTGCCAGTATATGATATGAGATTAGACTATACTCTTCCAACAAGTAAATTTGTTGTGTGAATAGCTGAACAGATTTACTTAACAAACATAATTTGTATTTGTTCCTCTTACCTTAGTTTATCACCCAAGCATTTTTCACACAAACACTGTAGTTGCTGAAAGAGTGTCCTAAGGTGATGTTCAGCTGACCTTTAAGATTCACTGAGGCATTTGCCAAACTTCCATTACCTAGATCAGTTATTTTATTTTTAATGAGCAAGCAAAGTCCATGCAAATATCAAAAGTTCCATTTTTCACTTACTCTATAACTTGTGTCACAATATGCTGCTGTTAGACAAAATGGTCAAAGAAATGAAGAATTAAACATTTTAACATATAAATTAATGTAAGCAGAGACTTTATGGGGTCACATATCATCTCTTAGATAATCAATTCTGAGCTCAGCATGATAACAGTATCGTTTATTACAAGTATTTTCTGTGCCAAGCATTGTGTTTAAGCACTTTTCATACATTTTCTCTTTTATTCCTCATAATTGCCACATAAAATAAGTACTGTTATTGACCCATTTCACAAATAAGGAAAATAAGGCTAGAGAAGAAAAGCAACTTGCCACAACTGAATAAAGACGGAACAGGAAAAGGAACCTAGATCAGTTCAAGTCTAAACAGCATGCCTGTTCACAATGCAACACTGCCTCTCATAGGTACTGCCTAAATACAACTATTCAAGACTGTTTTTCAGGATCAGATTCTCTCCTCAAACTACAATAACCCCATTTATCATTTCATACCATGCATTCTGATCATACTGGGATATTATCTCTGGAAAATTCAGTCATACTTTCTTCTTTTTATTTTCTGAGACAGGAGTGATGTTTCACTTATTTATATTTCAATTTTATTATCATTTGATAGACTAAAATGATTTTTGCAGAACTGGCAGCTTATAGTCTTAGTCTGTCAATAATTTTCCATCAAGTAGAATTCAACATGCTTACCTGAATTCAGGCAGTGTAATAACATGCACAAAGGAAAAATGCAAAGCTTAACTCATAAGTCTCAATTTTCGTTATTTATAACAATCCTTTCATGGTTCCTTTCTTTCCTCATGCATTCTCTTTTAAACAAGGAAGGCGAAAACAGTCTGAATACTATTTCACTGCTGGTAATGATCGTCAATTTTCAATGAAATTTATCAATCATCCTCAGTATTAATAAGCTGCTAGCTCTACAAAGTTAATTAATGAAAGCTGTAATGTGTTTTTCAAACAGAACATGCTGAGCCAAACCTAAAACTTCAGCAGAAGTGTTGTATACCAGCTGTTTGTAAAACTTCAGCATTTCTTGCTAAGTGACCCTCGCAAATGGGTATCAGGGGAGTCCTTCAATCTGACTGTCCTACATAGAAAAAGCTGAATATGAATTTAAGGCAAAAATGTTACTGGGGATTCCTCCAATGATGAGAAATGGGATTTAGAGAGCTCATGTCCACACACTTTTTCTTTTCAGAATAAAGTGTTTTTTTTTTTAATTTTGCATAATCAAGACAACTGAAAAATGAAATTCAATTGTGAGGTGATAAAACATTAAAATATGCGTGCAATATGGATAACCTATCTTAACTAAAGCATGTAAGAAATATAGAAGAATGACATAAATAATTTTAAACTAAACTTCGGTGGGTTTTTTTTTTTTTCCTCTGCTACTTCTTACATTCATATACAACAATGATTATGGAGTAGAGGGAAAGGAAGATAAGGAGGACAGGGATGCTGGCCAACACTCATTTAACACTTACATGGCAGCCTAAAACCTGGTTGACTTCTTTAAAGGCCTTATCTTACTTAACTTCACAATTTCATGAGCAATCTGAGGCCTAAAATGGGGAAGCATTTGCCCAAATTTATACAGTGGAAGGGCCCTGATTTCAACCCCAAATGTCTGCTTCAAAGCCCACTCTATTAAAAATCATGCTATTGTGCCTCTCTTATTACATATTTCTTAAAATAAGCCTAATATATTTCTCCTTTTGGGAAGCATTCTACTTTCTATACAGAAGCATCGAACAACAGAATCTTTCGATAGTTTTGACCTCCTCAGCTAAGATCAGAAAGCTTATATAACATAATTAATAAAACTTTACAATTTTACCACATAGTGCAACTTGACTAGTATAATCTTATTTCGTGAATAATATCATGAACATTTGATATAATTCAACTAATCTAAAAGAATTACTTGTGGATTTTCTGCTTAAACATTCTCATTAATCTGCGTAACCTTAGAAGTGACAAGTGTATTAAAAAAATGATCATGGTTTAATTCTAGAAGGACTTATAAGCCTCTAAAATCTTTATCATTTCTTAGGGAATGGAAATCAGTAAGGACATAAAAGAAGCTTCTCTTACCATAAATATTTTACCAATTGAAATTGTAGAAAAATGTTTCAACCCAATCCTTTCACCCCTGAGTGCCACTTGCCAGATTTGGGATGTATTTGAGGATTTCTTTATATTATCCTATATTTTGCACATCTAAGAGGAATGGTGAACACTTACAGATAGAAATGTGCCCACAAATAATTTTTTCTACCAGAATGGTGATTCCTCCTCAATTGACCACATATTGAGTCACAACTTCCCCACATCACACTGAAGGTAATGGCTGGGGAACATGAGAATATGCTGAAAATTAGATAATTTTATTTTGTTGATCACATAGGCTAGGCAGTAAAAAAGTTAAGTAATTGAAATATGCTTTTTAAAAGATGTCATGAATTACTATTCTGAAACTAACAGGAATTCAAGAAAAAAACTACTATAAGCACTTTAAGATCAACCACACACCAATTTTTTTCATTGCAAATTGATATTAGTTTCAATGTAACAAAAAGTAAAATTTCAGAACTTCATATGACACAGTAGAAATTTGGCAATAGCCTCAATAAATTGCTGAAGAAAATTCATTTGAAGTACTAAAGCCAATCCCACCTATGCTTTTTGTTTAGTCCACAAGCCTCAGTGGCAGGCCTGGTGTCTGGGTAGAAATAAATATCTAGACAGTCAGAAGAGGATTCTGCTTCTCTCACATCAGCTACAGATACTTTCTAGGTAGGAGGATCAAAGTCTCCAGTGTGAATTTAAATAAGGTATCTTGGCTGTGAAGAACTAACAGATGTTGTTGGAAACTAGAGGAAAAAACAAATGGGGGGGAGGAGGCATAAAAGTCTATAATTTAGTGACTAAATAAAGCTTGCCCAGCTCCTCAAAACAACTCAATAGATATGTGCCTCCCTTTGTGCCTTTAATTTTAATATGTCTTGTCTTCACCCTAGTAAGCATACAATATTTAGTCTAGCAATATTGTTTTAAAGTTTCTGTCAGATCAACTTCAATTTTAAATCAAAGAGCAAGGTGCTGACAATAAAACAAATTTGTCACTACCATCTTGAAGTAATAAGGTATACTGAGTTCTTAACCCCACTCAAGTCTGGGCTTTTCATTTTGCATTATCATGCTGTATAATTTACTTGATAGATAATTTTATGAGCCTTTGAAAGCAGAGATATTCTAATATAAAATTAAGTCATTTAGTTATTAAATTAGACATACTAAGACATTAAGTTCATTTGATCAATGAACATGTCCACAGGTACATCTATAGTCAATGAATAGAACCATAAGATATTGATAATATATATTGCCCTATCTTAAAAGATGCCTTTCTATCAGATGCTTACTTCAAAACTATTACTAAACACATTCCTAGTCTGGAGGTTGTGATATACAACATATTTTGCTTCATTTTTATAGTGTAAAACAGAGTTTCTTAAATTGTATTTGTAATGTTCTACATCAAATTCACTTGTGACTTATTTTTAATGCAGAATCTAAGAATCTCTGAGAGTGGCACCTACGAATCCCTAGTGATTTTTTTTGGCACAAAGTTTCAGAGCTAATGAGTAAATTCAAGTAATTTTTCTTTGTCCATTGTCTGCCACTTTTTGTTTTAGGTTTAGTAAAAATCACTTGTTTGCAATAAACAATTGCTTAAATATATACACAATATGTATACAGTTGGTACAGTGTGTTCTATTTTCCCAAGATTGAGAACAGAGTACGGCTAAATAGGTTAGGGGTTTGACTGTAAGCGATCTGACAGACATTCAAGAGGATGCTCTTAATATGTAATAAAGTGAGACAATCTTTATCTCCACTACCACAAATTAAAGGAGATACACCATACACAGTCCTATCTTGGCTTTAAGATGATGTCTGTGATGTTATATATCCTTAGTAGGAGCTTTCCCAGACATGCACATTTTGCCCACAATATTCATGAGGCCCAATTTTCAATTGCTATATATCACATTCCACATGGGGTTCAACTGAAGGTCACCTCGAAATTACCAACAACATGATTAATGAATGAATTCTACACTTCTTGTTGATTTACTTTCAAATGCCATTCAATAATACAAGGAGTCAGAATTGAAATAAAAGAATCACTACGCTGGTAGAGATTTTACAGATTTTGTCGATTGATCAAAGTGACCCCGCTACTTAAAGACATAACTGGAACCAGAAATGAGATGACAATGCATGCTCAGTGTTTATTTATTTCACAGCACATTGACTATGTTCACAGAGCTTCAAAGGGTTTGGACCATATTCCCCCATCAAATTATTCCTTGTTTTTAAGCACCACGAGGACCAAAAAGTTTCCAAATTCAACAGTATTGAGAAACTCAGTAGTGCCTTCTCTGTGAAAGGGCACAGAATGTTGCCCCTTAGCTGCTGAAGTCTGCCAGAGGCCCAATTCACTGATCATCCAGCCACTTCTCAAGACGCCTCTAAGACTGGCATTTTATTGACAGTAATGCGTTTGTTGTTGCTGCTCTGTCTTAAGCATGTTAATTACTTAGAACTGGTGTTTTTAATTTGTGCCCTAAAGTGATTTAGCTGAAGAAGTTCTGCTTCAATCAGAAAAAGAAAAAGAAAAAAAAAAATGATTAAATGGAAACCTACAAATAAAAGAATGACAACCACAGAAAAGGCAAGTTTCATAGTTACCCAAAATAGAAATAGAATGATCCAGTTTCTTTGTGCTATGCCATCAGAAATTTCTAATCCTCTTGGGCATTCCATCCCAAATTAAAAACCCTTGAGCCCATTCTGCCCTAATCTTCATTGCTAGAGTCTTAAAATGCTTTATAATACTTACAGAATAATCACAAGCTCTGAAACTAAAAAAAAAACCATTGCAAATCCATTTTTTAAAAACTTTTTTAAAAAAGCTTGCTGTAAGCTTCCTCTCTAAGAAGTAGTCCAGGTCCTGAGTTGCTTATTTAAAATTTAAAAATTGCTGATGATAATATGATGTTCTTTAAGACCAGATAGTGACTTCACAGAGATTGTTTACATTTTTCTCTCATTTAAAAAACCCTTCCTGTGGGTGTGATGAATGAAGTTTAAATTACATTTTAAGAATCTCTAAAAGGTTTTGTTTTCTCCAAAATGTACCCTCAACTCAAGAAATAGCAACTACCCAATTCATCAACTTAGAAAACTTATAATTTTCGTAGATTCATAAGTTATATAGGTACTTCTATAACACTATTACAATACCAACTTAATACAGGAATGCAGGCACACATGCACACATTTTCTCATACACACACTACAAATACTGGAAGTGTTTGTGTGTTGTTTTTTTAACACTTGCCAACTATTACTAGTTGTTACCAATTTACAAACATTTCAATTAAGTCTAGCTACGCTTATTTGTACCCAGTTTCCAGTGAATTTTATTCTTTCTAAGAAGACATGCCATATAACTGAGATGACAATTGTGGTGGTACATTGTTAAGAGTTATTTTCGTAGAAATACTTGGGAAAAAATCAACTAAGCAAATAAAACTCTACAACATTTTATGGAAATCAGAGCAAAATAACATTCAAGTAAGTCTATTTCTCTTCCATTTCTCCTGTTCCCACATCTTTACCTCTAAATTAACTTTAAGTTATAACTAATTCTGAGTTATCATTATTATGATTATTATTAGTTTATAGTGACTAACATTCAGTGATTACACTCTATGTGTCTGGTGCTATACTAAGAATTTTTTTGTATTAACTTTTAATGCATTATTTTATTTAATTTTCACATGTCTATGAGGTAGGTACTATTAAAACCTACCTTTTAATAGATGAGGAAACAGTGATGTGGTAGTAGCACCCATCTGATCCCAAAGTCCTTGTCTTTAATCATTAGGCAGCCTCTATTAAACACCTTCTGAGACTGCCATAGAGCAAGAAAGGAAGATAAAGCATTTTCTTAATATGTAATAAGTGAGACAAATTAAAATTAAATTTTGGGGGTGAACTTGGGACAAGGTGGGAACACTGAAAGACGATATTCCTACAATCTATGTTTGGGGGAAAAGCTGCATTTTCATTTCCACTTTCCAAGGACAACATCCTTTTTATAAAGGTTGGGCCTTACCTTGGTTTGGGCCTGAAGTCAAGCAATGCTTTTGAAAGTCAAATTTGCTGGAAGAAATGACACCTATTGCTAAACGATTCCATCCTTCATTCATTCATGCCTGTACATATGTGCCTTCTACTTCACATCTTGAGTCAGTTTTGCAGAGTTGAAAGTGATAAAGCCCAGACAGAGAGCAAAGATAAGTCATACAATTCTTTCTCCCATTCTGGCTGTGGCCCATCTTCCTATAAATACACAGTTCTGCAAATCACAACCCAGTATTATTTTAGAATGCAAAACAATTTCTGTTGTCATCTCTTTCAGATTTACCAAATGTTACCTTTTGTTAGAGAAGTGTTCTCACATCCATAACTAGTGCTCTGTGGTCTTATATATTTTTGGGTGTCCTTATGCGATCAGTTTAGCAACTAATGCCATTACTTCTATGACCCCTGATATCAGTTTAAAAAGGGGAGAATGTGATATTATGCATGAACTTATTCAGTATGGTTGCCAGCAATAGTTTTTATGTTTTCTTGGGTTTTTGTTGTTGTTTTGGGGAGGTGGAAGGAATGGCTCATTTAAGGAAGGAGAGTTGAACGTCTTTTTTATGTGGGAAAAAGGGTGAGTGTAGAAACTTTTGGTAGCCAGAGGAGAGACCATTGGAGAGAGCAGTAACTGTATGACAAAATGTTTTCTCCCCTTCTTTGGGAAACAGCTGAACTACATTTCTAAGTCTCCCTGGTAGTTAAGTGTGACTGACTTCTCTCCAAGTGCTACGTGCCAGTTCTAGGAGTGGTTCCTAAATAACTCCTGTGTGCCATTCTCCACACTCTTTCCTCTCCAGTTGTTTGAATTTAATCAAGGATGAGATTTGAGGGAGTCACAAGATACATGGAGTTTAGGACTTGAAGGATTGTGAGAGCCACTCAGATGACCTGAATATCCACCCAGAACTATTTTGTGAATAAGAAATAAAATTCTATTAGATTGAATCATTATAAACTGAGTATGTGTTACGTGATTTAGTTTACCATAACTTAATAAGTCTGAAGCATAATTATGAATGCCAATTATTTTTCTTGTTTAATCTAATAAAGTCCTGGAGACTCACTGTGGTACATAAGGTGGTACTGCATAGGTTGTTACCTTATTGAGCACCTACTCTGGGACAGACACGGTGTTTGGCTCTTCACAAAAAAATGTTCTATCTTTGTTGGGAGAGGCAGTCCACCACAAGCCCCAAGAGTCCCTGCACGTCCTTGGTGAGCATGCCAGACTGGTCAGCTCCGTAGGTCAAGGTGACTGGCTCTTCTCATCCACATCCCAGTAGTTACCCCTCATGAAGGCTCAGACTACAACCCTCAGAGTCTCAGTGAACTCCTCTACCTACCCAGAGGTGCTAGGAGGATGCTGAGATTGAACATGTCCAGAGATAATCTATCATCTCTAATAGAAGTCAAACCTCCAGATCCATTAGGACCTCACATGAAAATTCTATTTCCATTGTGCACCAATGTTCAAGAACTTAGGATATCAGGTGACAAAGTCAATACCCTCTCATGAGCACAGAGATTTTTCTCCACTGAATCTGCAGGTCTCAGCAAGGATCTCTACTATGGCCTTCTTGGGTCCTTCGATATCATATTGCTCTTGTGAATCCTGGCTTTCAATGACATTCCTCCCCAGAGCTTGACCTTGCTGGCCTCTGAGGGCATTCCTGAAAATTCAGCTATGGTCTATGGTTGGCTTGCTGGTCCTTATGCTTTCCTCAGATCGGACACTGCTGAGTGCAGCGTGGCTCTGAGGCCTGCTCTGCCTCCTCCTTCTCTCTCCTCAGCATTGCTGGACCCTGGCTTCACCAGTGCTTCCTGCCACAGCAGCCACTCACTTAAGTTTTGGGGCTGTAGTTGTTTTTCTAGCCTTTGTCCTCAAGGCTCTGCAATTGACCTATAGATCTATTTTGGGTATACCAAACCCTCTTGGTGCCCAGGCGCTGCATTATGATCTCATCTCATCTGAGATGTATAAGATGTTAAAGGGAGCTAACAATAGTTCTAAACATTGCAAAGTAAGAGAAAAGTCTCATCATTAATCCCCCTACCTAGCCTTTTCGGTTTTTTACTTTTTGGAACAAATGCTGAAGAAGGAGATTTTTAAATGTAAGTAAAGGGAAGGTTTGTAGTAGGGATGGAAACTTTGGAGGACTTTCCAAAGGCAGAGGCAGAGGAAGAGACTTTAATGTGCTTTCAGTAAGCTGTAGGCTATACCACTTATCAAATTAAAAATATGCACACAAATATTCAGGCTGTCATTCCTTTGGAAGCAGTAGGGAAATCTCTTCAGAAGGAAAGGGTTATGACTTCTGAAACACTGGGGAAGAAAGCAAAAGCAGGGAGAAGGGGATAGTCTCGTAGACAAGAGAGGAGGAAAAGTAAAATGAAGGGAAAGGAAGTTGCAGATACAATAGCTGCTAGAAGTGAGTTGAGTCCAACATGTAGCTCACCAGAACACAAAGAGCAGAGGCAGTGTAGAACTTCCAGAAGTAACCAATGCAGAGTGAATCCTATTTCCACAGTAGATTGAGACAAAAATGTACTTTTATCTTGTAGATTGCTTATGTAATTCCAAATAAAATAATAACAAAACCTTTTAAAGTGCCCTTTATAATTTGATTATAAGATAAACCAAAGAATCTGTGTCAATATGCTGAAAAATTACAAAACAGATGTCAAATAACCTCCTATTTGTAACAACAACCTTCAGTGAACACCTAGTTATTCCAGCTAATGTCATGTATGAAACTCATCAACTCAGAAATTATGCAGCCAGAATAATGGAATACTGATTCAGGACAGCACATTGAATAGAGCAGATGAGAATGAAATACCATGAAAGTAAATAAATTGACCAAATGAGGCTACATATGTTACCATCTTCCAAGACAACAGAAACTTATTGACTGACAATTTACATCTGGTTTGCTCCCTTATTCTGCAAATCACAAAAATGGGTTGCTGTGGCAACTGCCACGTGCTAGGGGAAAAAAAAACAGCAACCCTTCAAGTACCTTCTAAGACACAAATACAGTATGTATTTTTATTGTTCCTCCCACCCCAAGAAAACAACTCTCCTGACAGCAGGTCTATTTTCTCATAGCTTTAAAAATGGGCTCGCTTTCTGTCATTTGCATTTATATTACGTACACTAAGAATTTATGCAAATAGGGAAAAGGAAAAAATCCATACAAATATAAAAGGGATGGATACAGATTGCCTGAATACATAAATGTGATAGGACCCTTGTCTTTTATAGCATCCCCGCTTTTATCACTGACAGCTCTTTTAGTCAATTTAACTCCTCTGATCTATGTATCAAATCCATGCTTGATAATCCGTGGAACACAAGGAGGGCTTACTTCTTAAACCACCAGCACAAGCAAGTTCATTTTTCTAAACCAAAAACAAGAGCAAGGTGCAAATAGGAGACCATTAATTATCTTAGAAATAAAGTCTTAATCTCACAGTTACACATATCACAGTCTGCTCACAAGGATGTTGAGCAGGACTTTTGAACATATAATGTTACCAAAAGCTTTGCACATTGGAGCAAGGAAATTAACACCTATGTGCTGAATAAAATGAGAAGAAGGAAAAAAAAAACCATCCCTTATCTACTTATTCCTCCACTGGGACCTAAAAGAAAGGAACTTAAAAAATACATGGAACATTTAGGACCCTGACAAATGTCACTGTTTTCCTTATTCATTGGCAAGTTTGATAACTTTTCAAACTTTCTAGCTATTGGTCTGATGTAGGGAAGATCAACTGTTTTGAAAGAGCTCAATTATCAGCCCTTGAAACAAAAGAAGTCTCTTCTCTCTAGAAGCACATTGATTTTGAGAAAGTTTTCTAAGAAAAGTGGTCCACTGTAAAACAAACATACAAAAACACCAGATAGGTCCTATACCACCACTACTGTCACATGAAAACTCTCTGAGGAGCTACTCATCACCCTAAGCTAGAGCGAGGGACTTGCTATTTTGAGGCAGGAACTCAAGTAGGGCAAGGATTGGTGAGATGTGGCAGCTAAAAGATACTAAGGATTGATAATATAAATAACAATAAGGCAGCAAGAATTAACGTCTTCGTGTGTGAAACCATTATACATCCAGGATGCAGATACAAATTTCCCTTATAGATCTTGGAAGGAAAAGTACCTGACTATATTCTGTATTAGTCTTCTCTGCTCCATTTAATCATACTGAAGAGATGGAATAAACACACAAATATATTTTTTTCACTTTTCCTTGTGCAACAGTAGAGAACAATCAATTTAAAAATAATTGAGGAAATTTGTGTTTTGTTCAGAAGAGAAAAGGAAAACATTTATTCTACAATACCACATAGAATCATTTGCTTAATAGCATTTCTAATATGTTATGCATTTATTCAATCTACTTTTTTCTATATTAAAATGCAAAAACAATTACTCTGGATGTAAATCCTAGAAAGCAATCAAAGTTTCTATTAAATCAGAGAAGAGACTGTTAAGCAGCAATGTGATTTGCAGATTCTCATGAATAGACAATACTTAGAAATTCTCTTACTAGAATGTGAAAAAGAAGGGTGTTTAGGGATTCAGGGATTTCCTTCCTCCCTCCACATTTCCCTCTCTCCTTCCTTCCCTTCCCTTTCCAAATCAGAATATAAAGGAGAGTTTTTATTTAAAGCCTAATAATTTAAATTATGTAGGCATGTAAAATTGCCTTATGTTGCAATACTAGACCTATAGCAGATAGAAACTTCCTTTTCAACATTGTTTTATAAATAGTTTGCTTTCAGTTACAGGGGAATATGGGCAGTTTCAAACTTCTAGGTCCTTTGTTTATAAAAAGAATTCTTGGTTAATTCTTTGTATACTTACATTAAAGCCATTCTGTTCATTGAAAACTCAAAATAAGCATGTTCAAGAAAGGCAACTAAACATGAAGTAATGAATAAAATGATTCTGTGCATGTATAGTAAGCATTTAATATTTTGCTTTGTCTGAATGGAATTTTTTAAAAGCCACATGCTTTAATTGGGGAGCTACGGAAGTAATAATCTCAAATAGGAGATTCAATAAATGTGTTTCATGCTCTGATTAAATATCAAGGCCACAGATTTCTTATTTCAGCTCTACTGAGCAATAATTTTGTTGGATAATAATGAACTCCCAAAGATTTACTGGCTACACACTCGGCTGTATGTTTCAAAGCTCTGAGTCATACTATGTATTTCCAAACCTGCCGATGCTATTATAAAAGCTAGCATGCAGAGTTTAAATTTTTAAGCACATTTTATTGATTTCATATGCACTGCAAGGACTCTGGGTTCTTCTGCTGAAACTTAGTACCAACAATATTTGCACAATCTCAACTCATAGCAGTTATGTTTTTGTTTTTCATTTGCATCAACATTTTCCCTTAACAGAGTACATATGAATCTCTTTACAACAAGGGTATTATTATGTCCTAAAGTATTTAGGAAAACACAATGTCTTCTGTAGATATATTCTCCCACAAAGATTCTTTAATCTAGGTCTCAGTAAAGACTCAAACCTCTCAGATTGTTGACACAATTACTACTTTCCATATCATCACTATCAGCTGGCAACAAGCAAGGTCATCTCTGAGCCACACCAAACCAATCAGCATCAAGGCAAGTCACAGAGCATTTTCTGGAGAAATGTGCTCAGCAGATACATTCAATTATTTTAATTTGTGTTACTGGTTGGTTGTTGTTTTGCAACATCAAAACATTTTTACAATAATATAAAAAATTTACATTATTTTTCAAAGTCTGTGGCTTTTCTAGACATTAAGAATATATTATGCAGTTCCCTGGGATTTTTAAAAAAATGTTTATTCTAGTACGATATATACAACCAAAAATTCCCCCTTTTAATCACATTCAAATACATAATTCAGTTTTGTTAAACATTTATTTTAGAACAAAACATTTTTTTCTCAATTTGCCAAGTTTATATCATCATTCAATAGTCCACTCATACAAACTGTTGTCAGGAACTCAGCATTCATCAACAAAACCAAGGTCGCCAATGAGTGTCTTGTAGAGAAAAAGATTTTTTTTTTTAATTTATAGTGATATTATAGAAATTTATAGTTAAAAACAACAGATATTCATTCAATAAAAATTTTTGAGCTATAATATCGAGTACTGTTCTTGGAGATACAGCTGTGAAAAAGACAGGAAACTGCTTTAATGAAACTACCATTCTAGTGGTGGTAGGACACAGCCAATAACTTAAAATTAAATAAATAATTTCTGATACTCCTAAATACAACAAAGAACACAAAATGGGAGGAATAATTCAAGGGGATACTTTAGGTAAAGTGGCCAATGACTGAGTTATCACTGAATAGGAGGATTAAAAGCCAAATTAAAGAACAGATGTCTAAAATGATTATTGCATTTATGTAGTTCCATACAAGTTAACATGTTCATTGCCAACTGTGTGCTAAGCCATTAACTTTTTTTTCTTTACTAAGTTTTGTAAAGAGGTATCATATAATTTTATTGCACAAAAGAAGAAAACTCAGCATTGTTTATGTTCCTGAAGTGAATAAGACATAGGTATAGACCTGAAGATACTTCATTAACAACTAGTAAAGTGCACGTGTATCTATAATACAAAGTTTTATGCAGCATTGCCTACCAGAAAGATGATTGATAATGGAATCAGGGACTTGTGATCAAGCCAGGAGCCATCACTTACTAGCTCTTCACCTTGACCAACTCATTACCTCTCTCTGAGCCTCACCACTTTATCATTTATAAAAAGGGAATAACTATACATGCTGATAGGATTATTGTGGGAATCAAATAAGGTCATGTATGAAAACCAAATTGAATTTTTGCAGTGCATCACATAATGGATGCTACCAGCATTGTTTTTGTTGCTGCTATCTTGTATTATAGAAAACAAGTTAATGAAAATGACAAGGCACTTAAGCAATTTTTAGGTCAAAACTCTTGAAAAGTATACAAGCATAAGTAAAGCAGCAAACACCCCATCTGTTCATGGCTATTGGAATTAAGCCTACATTAAAGAAAATGATGTTCTTTTTCTAATCCATATTTCTCGGTACAATAGATGGGACTCAGTTATTAAGGAAAACCCCCAAACTAGAATTTTTTAACTCCAATTTTTTCATTATCCAGACACAGTTTAATTATCTTCTCATACTTTAAGGATAGCTTTGGGATAGGGTGTAGCTCAGTGGCTGAGCAACTACTTCCCATGTACGAGGTCACAGTTTCAACACCCAGTACCAACTTAAAAAAAAAAAAAGGATAGCTTTATCCACTGAAAGAAAACCATATCTTCCACAAAACCCAAACACCAGTAGGAATAATCACAAAGATATAGCAAATCTTACCAAATAGAGTCATGAACTATAACTAACTGAAATCAGGAAAAAGTTTTACTGTATTTGTATATGGATCCTCAACTCCAAATCCAGAGGTTTAATCTAAACTTTACTACATGGCTGTTCTTTAACAAAACATATAAAATATAAATAAAATAGTAAAAGTATAAGTATAGAAAACAATTTTTAAGAATCAAAGAAGATTTCTCCATAATATGAAATTAATATTGAAGAATTAATTTGTAATTATGAAATTAATGTTGAAGAATCCTTCACTGGATAATATCAACTATTCCTAGAACAGAAATTAAGAGTAAATTAAATAACTTTACTATATAAAATACTTTTGTTTGGGAACATGGGGATAGTAAAGTTAGGTAAATGTCCCAGATCAAATGTAAACGATTCCAGATTTTTGAATCATGCAACCATATGAAGATTCTTCAGATAGAAGAATTAAACACTGCTCATTTTATCCATTAAAAAATATTAAATCCTACCCTGTGACGCTGCTATTAACTTTGCATAAAATCATTTACTTTTCTCAGCTTAGACTGTTGATCTGAAACATATTCTTAAATTATTTTAAGAGAGTTTATGTTCTAAGAAATTCTCCAAACAGGTGATATTTCTCCCAGTTTTCACCTAATCTGTATATGAGATGAAAACCAGGCTTCTATGTATAAAGTGGATACAAATTTACAACGTTGTTTTGAAAGAGTCCTTTCTCCCCATCTAAGATTAAGAACTCCCCTTCCGTATCTGGCTGTCCAGCCAGGTACAACTATAAAAAAGATGCTTAAGTGGCATATTGCCATCAATGCAGTGGCTGTTGTAAAGAGCTAATGTTAGCAAAAGTCTATATTGCCCATTAAGACAAAATTAAAATTTGCTAGGCATCATACATTATACTACTTTCTATTTCAAAGAAATAACCATTTCATCTTTTTACTTTCTACCATAACTTTGGTTCTTTCTATTCAATATTTATAAGACTATACATATTTCTTTTTCTATGCCACTATTTTTGGGGATCTCGTATTCTCCAAATGTTCATTACCCAGATGTAGCCTAATCCTCAAACAGTATAGTTTCCAAATTTCACTGGAAACTTGTTAAAATATAATTTACCATAAATCTCAATATAATCAGTCATAATGTGAACCAAATCATGTCCCCCTGTGTCGATAATAATTTCAAATGAATTAAAGGAGGTTTTTTAGGCAACCAAATCTCACAAAGTGGTTTATATAAGGCAGTTTACATAATTAACCCTAAGTAAAGGGTTATTGTGATGCTCCTGTAAAGTTAAGTACCTGTATGTTAGGTGACAGGAGAAGGAACCTCAAGACTTCAGCCTGCATACAGTGCCTTTTATTTTCACACAGGAAATAAATACAAAAGCTTTGCAGACCTAGGGTGCATCAAGAACTAACTCCGCCTATTCCTGCAGACTTCTTCTAAGTACCATCAGGAGATCATTTCACATTAATCATTTGTCAACACTAGTATTAGGGAACCAGGATGACCTACACAGTAATGAGTTTCTATTCACAGAAAGATGAAAAGACATGCACATGGGCATAAAAACTGCCTCCATACTTTATATAAAAGATGACTTTTGAAACTCAAAACCATAGTTCATGAAGCTTTTATTAAGCTGTCAATGGAGTTTTTGTTGTTCTATTTTAAAATCTTTCTTGTAGCCCCTGGACACAAATATAGCAATGTCATTTTTAAGCAGATAGTAGAGTAAAGGGGTAAAATCATAAAGCATAAGGGAAATCTGGCACACCTTTCAACTGAAAATAGACAATTCCACACTCATTATAAGAAACTAATAATACAGACCACATCTGTATTATCAGCTCCCTTAGCTACAGCAACAGAAAAGCATCATCCATTGATGTGCCATTGACTGTGGCACACCTGAAAATGTAATGCTATGAATTATCCTCTTGTTCATTAACTTGAAGAAATCCTTTGATCATAGGAGTGTATTTTATTTCAAAATATGTTTTAATTCCTCAACTCTTAAAAAATATAAAATACTGATAGTCATAATGTTTTAATAAAGCAATGAGAACCAATATTTTATTATACGCAAAAAAGAAAGAGAAATACTCAAAGACCATTTACTCTGAGTTCCTGTCAGAGGAATGCTCTTCTCTGAAATATAATTTTGAGTTTTCTGTAATAATATTGCACCTAAAATATTTCTTCATTATCTATCTATAGTACATCACCAACTCTTGTCCAGAGGCTTCCTTAACTTCTTTACAAACCAATGACTTTCTGTTCTGCCAAACTGAGTAACTCAATCAAAGAGTACAAACGTAATGGAAACATTTATGCTGCCATCCTTTTATGTTATATCTCTGCTTCAAAAACCAGTCTTTCTGAAATTGGTATGAAAGCATTTACTTGTGGCAACCAATTTAGACTGATTTTTTGTTGTTGTTGTTGTTATATATGCCTGTCATTTGCTCCTCTGTATAAGACTCTGGGGCAGCAGTGCTTGTAAGATCAGAAAGCAGAAGGCAGCCCACATGCACCTGTCCATGGAATCCACTCAAACTGGAATAGCTATGTTTCTTTTAAGTAGACCAGGGAGAAAAACAATCTTCAAGTAGTTCAAATAAAGGAGACTTCAAAGACTTAGGGTATTTGGCTATCTTCCAATGAGAAAGAAAATGAGTTAAAAATGCTTGAAATATCTGGATAATTACCAGAAATGCTTTCATCTGAAAGGTAAAATTGAAAGCAGGTCTACATGAAAGATGCATTTCCAAATCATTGTACTAGAAGGTACAATATGAGTCTTTCTCCCACATTCATCAGGGCAGTTTTTCAGAGAAATTTGCTCCAAATCTAATTGGAAATTCCTTTGAAGATAAAAGGATGGTATCCTTTAAAATCATTTTGCTGCACTAGCTTCCCAAATAAACTGCAACTGGGCAATAAGAAAGGATTTTTAGAGACAAAAAGAATCAGGGAACTAAGAAGGCATGTTTGGGGAGATATTCCCTCCAAACACATGTGAAACTTTTAAAATAAAATTGTTGCCTATATAAATCACATAAATCAATCATCCAAAACATCTATCAAAAGGAATAAAAATTGGAACAAGATGGGAAATTTTATCTAGTGCATAAGTTTAATGAATCTCATTCATTATCTTAGTATACACAAACACAAATGCATGTACACATACACACATGTTTTGCCAGAGAACAATTATTTTTCTTGCCAAGGTACATAAGCAGTTCCTGATATACAAGTAAAAAGAAACTTTTCAAATATTCCATGAATTTGTACAGGTCCTAAGCATCCTTTTATAGATTACTTCTGATCCTAGTGAAGTCAGGACCCCGTTTATATAAATGTTATTGTTTGATACACATGTAAAACAAGTGAATAAACATGATGAAAACCTGAAGATAGGAAATCTCTATGTAAATCCTTTCAGTATGTGTTCAAGAACATTACATTATGTTTACATATAAGGAAACATTATATTGAAACAATTTTAGCTTATTTATTTCAGATTATTACAAAATGATGTAATTTTAGAGCTTGAAGGTACTGCTCATTTTACAAATAAAGTTGCTAAAGGTCACAAGGACTCCTGGATCTGCATGTTTTCACAATATTCTGCTGCTAATGTGCTGTTAATTTAGTAGAGGGGCACCACCCAAATAGAGAGCTATAATTCAGTTATAATCTGAAGCAAGTTTCCTGTCACTTTGTTTCCCAATTTGGAAAATAAGATGATTACACTTCAATATAAGATTAATGAATGTTAAGGATAATTAATAATAAGTGCTTTCCCTCACATATGCCTACACTTGGGACTATACAAATGCTAAATAACAAGGGAATGATAATAAGGGAAGTTAAAGCAAATCAGGCAATCAAAATCCATTGGCTCTCAATAGTGAATGAAGTACTATTATGCTATATTGTGAATTACAATTCCCCAGCACATGGAGTGATGCTCATAGAAGAAATACAAGCATAAAGAGACAAGTTCTGGCTTTAGAAATATCATTTGTTTTGCTAATCATGTACAAAAAATCAACTTCACATATAATGCTATTAATGAAGTGCTCAGCTGAGCAAAAACTATAATTAAAAATAAATACAAATCAGAATTATTTTCATAATAAGAAATGACAGTATCATGACAAGCTGGTAATTTATGAGTATACAGAAATCACTACACCAATATGAAACACTCTTGAGACTCAGATTTCATTCCCCACTCTCTAAAATAAAATGATGAAGGAATAATTTCTCTCTACAAATTATTCTTCCTGAACCATAGCCATGGTATAACTAGCTTCCACAAATCTAATGTTTTGGGGTGCCACATCTGGAATTATTTTTTAAATAGAAACTATCTTGGTCATGCTTTATTTTATCCCTAGAGATCAGATCCATACATACCTAGCTCAAGCCTCAAATTCTATAAACAGTAGAAGAAAAAGGATAAAATGTCCAAGATTTTCTCAAGATCTGTCCAAAGAATATTTTAAGATTCAGGAGAGAAAAGAATAATACTATTTAAAGTATTTCCAGCTTCTCTAAAAGAAATTTATTGCTTAGTCTATATTTTAATTTAAAAGAGTCATCTGAACTTAGTTTCATGAGGGATGGAAATAGTATATAACTTATTTAAGGTCTGCATTAATGAGCTCTGTGC
>JAQZBX010032301.1:5452-26015 GCA_029593785.1 Cabassous unicinctus | reverse complement strand
CTTCTTTTTAGGTTGCACTGGGAACTGAACCTAGGACCTTCTGGAGTGGGAGAGAAGCATTCAATCTCTGTGCCACCTTAGCTCCCTGGTCTGCTGCGTCTCTTATTGTCTCTCCTCTGTGTCTCTTATTGTTGCATCATCTTGCTGCTCCAGCTTTCCACACAGGCCAGCACTCCTGCATGGGCCAGCATTCCATGTGGGCCAACCCTCCGCTTGGGCCAGCTTGCCACACAGACCAGCTTGCCTTCACCAGGAGGCCCCAGGAATTGAACATGGGACCACCAACATGGTAGATCCCAGGATAGCCTTTTTAGTTTTCAGGTATTTTTTCTTTCAATAGTTTCTTTAGTTAGATTTTTATATGGTCTTTTTCATCCTGTTTGGTTTTTCTAATTTGTGCTCCAGGACTGCTCATTTACATATATAAAGTGCTTATGTAATTTTAGCACAATTTGAATAGAGCTCTTTTAAGAATTTTCAATGGTTAATTTGACATTAACATCTGAAGACATGAAGACATACATTGAACAATCAGACAGACACAAATAGACACACAAACAGAAACATAACTCAATAATTTGACTCATTATTCTCACTCTTTTGGTATGGTTGTCTTTAGGTTTTCCATAATTCCACATCTCTGTTTTTATCTCTTTTAAGAGCTCTTCTGGAATTAGTGTTGTCTGTTATATGATATCTTATTCTTGGAAATACTTTTGCATACATAAAGTTGGAGAGAAATTTATCTGGGTATTATTTGGTTAAAAGGTTTTTATCAAGGAATGTATATTTAGGAAGCTATGCTTTAAATATTTGGTATTAATTCAGTAGTAAAGCTACCCTGCTCCTGGGTCCTTTTACTCCAGGTTTCTGTTGGTTCCCACATAGCTGTTCTTGGGATTTTTTGCTTCTGAAGTGCAGGATTTACCTTGATCACTATTGTACTAAAGTTCATAGGCAATGCTAACTAAACTAAAGATCCGTAATTCCAGTCCCCCATTAAATTTCTGCAGCTTCCTTCTTAGGTCCAGAGAACTTTGAGTTAATAAAGATTATATTTAAAAGTCTGGTATTTTCTGGATGTTCTGGATCTATAGTAGTGTATTAACAATAGGCATTCTAAATACTTTCTAGGAAAGAAGGACATTCTTCTGGGTCTTGTATTCCTTCACTTATCCTTTGCAAGTTTCTAACTTCAGGGACCTCTTTCTGATCTAAATTAGCCCAGTGCTCAGAACCATTAACATTCCATTCAAGGTTCTTTACTGGTGCTGCTAAATTCTCTCCAGCAAACCCTGGGTTATCAGCATCTTTTTTCTCTGATTCCTGCTGTTTTTTCATTCACCATATTCCCTTCATCTCCAGGTATCTGCAAGGACCCAATACCAGTCCAATTACAGGTTGGAGTAATTAAGCTTTTTAATTTCTCTGGGTCCTTTTATAAAGTGGGCCACCATTTTCTCACCTATATAACTCTGACAAGGGAATGGGGTAAGCCTGTAGACAAATTTTCCATCTATTCCTAGAGGGGTTTCTTGGAGGAGTAGAACTTTTTCCAGCTCTGCTGCTAATCTTAGCTGTCCTGGCCAAATGGACATACAGCAATCTTCCCTATAGAATCATACTCTGGCCATTTTCTTACTGATTCTCAGTTATATTGAGGCCAAACTTTGTTACAGGAAAGGAGATACAGCGTTCTTCCCTATAGAATCATATTCAGGCCATTTTCTTACAGATTCTAACTTATACTGAGGCAAAACTTTGTTACAGGAAAAAAAATATGATTTCCTGCTTTTTCATAGGCTCATGACTGAAAATTTTCCAGCTTTTGTTTTAGTTTTTTTTTTAAATACAGCCTAAAGGGATACATTTAGTAATGCTGACACAAATAGCATTAACCATTTTAAAGAATTTTAGTAACCAATAACCAATTAAGAATACTTGAAAAATATGAAAGCTGTTAAACACTAATTTAGCAGTTTAGACAGAGACTGAATATTTACACTACCTAAGTAACACACACCATTTAATGAACAGAAACTTAACCCTTATGTATTCTGGATTACTTTTCGGAAGTATATTTAACAGACCGACTTGAGGTTCAAGAGTATCCAACAGATATACTTAAATCAGGAGTATATCTTTTGACAGAGAGGGCTCTTGTTTGATCACAGGAAAGAATTCAAGGACCTAACTAGGCAATAAGGTGGTTTATTGAACAGTGTTAGAGGAAGGCAAGTGGGAACAAGTGTGTAGAGCCTGTGCTGAGAAACATAGGGGTAGTCTCCAAGGGGGGAGCTACCTGGAGGGGTTGTTAGTTGACATCTTTTAAGTCCTTGGGCAAGAGGCAGTTACTAGATAAGTATTGTTTATATAATCTTAGGCTTCTATCTCTTGCAAGCAGGTGTCTTTCTCTGGAAAACTCATAACTTGCCTCAGGTCTCTAGATAAGTGACTCTCCACCTTTCCCATTGCACAAGGTTTCTAGTGATTCTTCACATGCCCCAGGTTCCCTATTCTCCTACTTCAATCCCTACTTCTCTGACGTGCAACCTAAAATCTTTTGGGGAAGAAGTAGACTGGAAGTCTTGCCTTCTGTAACTGCTTGCTGCTGAATGGGACTATAGCCCTACCTACTTTGAGTTGCACTCAGAGGTATCATTGCTACTTTGTCACTGGGGCATGGGGTTAAAAGGGTTTCTTATGGTTTGGGGTTGAAGAGGGATATATCCCTGTACCAGCTAGAGATGATCTTTTACTGCCTGGATCTGGCACCAAAAGACACTCTGAAGGCACTCTGAGTTGCAAGGGGCAAAGGTCAGTGCAAGGAGTATTAAGCCTAGGGGAATTAAGAGTGACACAAGAAATGACTAAATAGTTGGCCAGTAAAAGCCAAAGAGGCACCCCAGGTTTTTAGCCACTTACTTGAGGTGGGTGGCTTGATCTGTTAGGCTTTGGATGTCATTTAAAATTTCTGATGACTGGTTGATACAAAACCATTCTTCCTTGAGGTACATACATGCCCCTCCTTGAGCAGCAGTTAGCAAATCTAGGACTCATTGATCTTGAAGGACTACAGCAGCTGGGGAATCTACCTGCTGATTTAGTCATAAGATATACTTAGCTGTGGTGTCTAGCCCTTGTGCTAGGTCCCTTGAGAGGTTATAATGGAATGCATGGCTGGTTGTGAGTCCACCCCTGTACACTCTCAGTCAGGCTCCCACTGTGAGGTGAAGATAGGCATAAGGACTGGGAGAGGAATGGTCTTCTGGACAGACTGGAAGGTGTGATAAGCCAGGAGAGGGCCCGACTCTGAATCTTTGATGAAGTATATTTCTGAGCTTAGGAAGACTAAGGAGCACAGCCCTGCCCAATTAGTAGGGAAGGTTAGATACGCAGAGGTCCCACAGAGAAAGAACAGACCTTCTCTTGCCTCCAGAGTAGTGGAGAAGGGGTGGTGGCTATATGACCAAAAACTGAGGTAATGCAACCAGCTGTCTGGTTTCCCTATCCCTGTCCCCAAGTGGATTTTCCTCTTTGTTTGGTTTTAGAAGCCAAATTCTGGAAAGGACCTTTCTAGCTGCAGTGATGGAGGAGAAAGAGGATGTTATTTCAAGTTCCAATTTTTTCCCCTCTTTCTTGAATTGGAGGGTCCCTGGTTTCTCTTCACCTACATTCTTTTGCTCCAGAATGAATCTGCTGTTTCCACTGATGAAGCTCTTAATGAGGCAATACTGGAGGTTTATGGTGGGAGTTTTAAAGAAACTTGGGATTGGGTCTACTCTGGCTTTACTCTTTTCCTACAGAACTCTTTATATGAGATTGGTTTAGGAAGAAGACCTCAGCTTCATCAAGGTCAGCTTCCATAAAGTAAGCTCCAGTTGTGCACATGGCTGTGTGGCATGGCCATCGGGGTGCCTTTGAGCTCAGGATTTATTTTTGACCCCATTTGTGACACCTCAGTGTTCCAGTGATGATACTTGAGCCCAATATGGATGATGGATCTACAAAGGGTTTTATTTAATTGTCCTATGGACTTGCCATTGGTGACATTAGAGGAAATAAAAACTGTAAAAGATTGGCTGCTTGCAAGGGAAACATTATGATGGATAGCCCCATTATGGGCAGGATTTTGGCTTTAGGCATTTAGTTTAGAAGAAATGGAAGTACCTCAGGGAAGTTATTTAGTATACCCCACTGGTAATACCTCCATCGGTTTTGGTATTCAAGTATGGGGTGGAGTGTTAGGTTGGTGAGTCCCCAATATTTATTATTGGTGGCCCAGGCAGTTGTTTTTAGGTATTGGTGTGTGCACAGCCAACAGGTACTAAGGTTTAAGATAGTGGTGGTATGCTGAACTATAGATTGCAGTAGGATGGCTCCTGATGGTATTTGAATCTTAAGAGTTAGGAGGAGATGATGGGTGTTGTTATAATTACTGACTTTTAGGTTTTTGTAAACAACTGTATCTACCAAGGAGGGTTATTAATGCAGATACAATAGTGGTGATAAGAAGAACACAGTCCCAATAGGGATTTGCAGGGTAGGAGTTTCGAGGCAAGTACTATCTGATACTCAGCTTTTTTTCGAATATTCCATGTAGGGTGACTGAATTATTTTGAATAGGTATTTTAGGTCCTCTATTGGCTCATAGGTGTAGGATGGTTGTTCCTCATCTTCTGAGGACAGGGCTGGTGCTGGTTTGACCCTGGAAATATGAATCCAACTTTTATGGTTAGCAATTTTTACAGCATTTGTGGTTGCTAGGAGGTCATCATAGGGCCCCTTCCATAATGGTTCCAGAGCTCCTTTTGGGTGGGATGAGTTCCAGGTTTCATATATACTGGATTTCCTAGAGAACTCTTGCCTGCTTCCAGATCTTTTAAGGCTGGGGCAGGAGAAAGTTTATTTACATGCCCACTGAATACATTTGTGGCTTGTTTGAGTTCCTGGTAGTAATTAAATATAGCATTACTTTCAGAGTCAAGCAATGGGTCATGAGTGAGGAATGGATGGCCATACAGGAGCTCATATGGTAAAAGCTGAATTTTAGCCCCAGAGGAGGGGGTGTGGGAGGCAGTTCTGAATCTAAATAAGGCAATGGGCATTAAACCCACCAAGTTAAATGAGTTTCCTGGGCCATTTTAGCTAATATTTTCTTAAGTGTGTGATTGACCCTCTCAACTTTGCCTGACAAGTGAGGTCTCCATGTGCTATGAAAAAGTATTTGATATTCAAGGCTTTACTCACAGCTTGCATGGTTTGTGAGGTGAAAGCTGGGCCATTGTCACTCTAGTGATTTCAGGAGGCCAAATCTGGGGATAATTTCTTTTAACAGAGCCTTCACTACTTCTTGAGCTCTTTCTGTTCTGTTTGGGAATCCTACCCATCCAGTGAAGGTGTCTACCATGACTAGAAGGAACTTAAGTCCTTGGCATGGAGGCATTTGTGTAAAGGCAATTTGCCTATCCTCCCCTGGATACATTCCCTGCCATTGAATAGGTTTAGTTAAGGTGGGCCCTTTTACATGACCCCCTGGTGTGTATTATTTATTAGGCATATTGAGCAAGCCTGAATTACTGCTGTAGGGTTTGTACATGGTTTCAGGAGGCAACTAGAGTTTCTAGTTCTGCAAGAGAGGCATCACATCCCTGGTGATTTGTTGAGTGATACTGGCTTAGAAATTTCCAAGTAAGGGCCTGGGGTAACCAAATCTTTTGCTCTTTTACATACCATCCTGATGGCTGGAGCTCAAATCCCTTGATTCAGGCTGACTCAAAGGTCCTCCGGGCTGTAAGGGGAATTTTCAGATAAAGAGGGAATCTGTGGAATAAGGCTAAGTGATCTGGCTGAGCTAAAGGCTTCCTGGTAAATGGGTTAGCAGTTAGCCATTCATGTGTGTTTTCCCTCCACTTCCACTGAACAAGTGGGACAGGTGTGGTTTCTGCAGCAGCTCGCCATGCCACTTGATCTTGCTAATCTGTTGCCTAGTGCTATAGTGCTGTTTTTTTTTGATGCCCCTTACAATGCATGATAGGTTCTTTAGTGGGTAGGACTAAGGCTTCTATGAGATATTATATTTCCTTGCTATGTTTAATGGGGGATTGGTTTGAAGAAAGGAATCCCTTTTCCTCCATATGCCTGCATGAACATGAAATACCAGGAATGCATAGTTAGAGTCAGTATAGATATTGACAGATTTTTTGTGTGTGTGAGCTCTAAGGCCTTGGTGAGGCCTATGAGCTCAGCCTTTTGGGCTGATGTTCCTACAGGGAGGGATTTAGCTTCTATGGTTCCCTGGAGAGAGACTATGGCATATCCTGCAACTTCAGCTCCAAATTTGTTAATGAAGCTACTTCCACCTGTAAATCATTCATTTTTGGGCGAGTTCAAAGGTTTCAGGTAAGTCAGTCCTTGCCACATAAGAAAAATTTAAGACTGTTGAACATTCATGGCTTAATGGTTCCCCTGAAGGGTCAGGCAACAGGGTAAGTGGGTTCAAAACAGAGCAGGACTTTATTGTGAGACTTGGATTTTCTAGGAGTGTGATCTGGAATTTAAGAATCCTTGTGGGGAATAGCCAGTGGGTTCCTTTGATCTCTAGAATCTCCTCCATCTGATCGGGCATGTATACGGTGAGTGGCTGTCCCCAAGTAAATTTGGAAACTTCCTCAACTTGAGGAAAGTGGCTGCTGCTCAGAAGCATTGAAGTCAACACTGAGCTGCCTGGTCCAAATTCTTAGAGAAATAGCAATGGGTTGGGGAGTATCCCCAATAAACTGGACCAAGACACCCAGGGCTACGTACAGTCTCTCAGAGACAAACAGTGGGAAGGCTTTTGGGCATTTGGTGTCCCTAGATCTGGTGGGTTAGTAAGAGCTGTGTTTAGATCATAGAATGCTCTTAGTTTTGCTTTTCCCCAGCCCAGATTCTCAGATTCCTTATTCTTCAGGGCTTCGTACAGTGGTTTATTTAATTTCCCCTTACTGATTCCAGATGCGTCAGTAGCCAGTGATTCCAAGGAATACGACGTTCCTTCTTGTTAGAGGGAAGGGGATTCTCCAATATGACTTGTATCCTACTAGCAATGATAGACCGCATGGCAAGAGTTAACTGGAATCCCAATAATTCCACCTTTTGTTGGGTTATTTGGGCATTCTTGGGTGAGACTCCGTTGGCCAGGTCACAGAGAAAGTTTAAAGTGGTGACTGTGTGGGCATGTGAGTCTTCTGGTGAAGGACTACAAATTAAGAGATGATCTACATATTGAAGGATTCCTCCCACTGGTAATTCTAATTGTTGCACGTCCAGTTTTAGGACCTGTGAGGGTTATGTCTAAATTCCTGTGACAAATCAGTCTATGAGTTGTTGTGTGGAGCTGTCTGGCCATTGAAGGCAGACAGGCTCTGTCTGTTTTTATGAATCAGGACACTGAAGAAAGCATCTTTGTGATCCAAAACTGTGAAGCACAGCATGCCTGCTGATATCTGATTAAGAATGAGGTATGGGTTGGGCACCACTGGATGTATTAGATAGACAAATGAATTTATATCCCTTAAGTCCTGTACTAACTGGTAGGTGCCATCCCATTTCCAGACTGGGAGGTTTGGAGTGTTACATGGGGATTTTTTAAAATAGATTAAAAGACATTTAATGAACATACAAACAAATTTCAATATATGAACCTAATTTTGATTCTGATTCCAACAAACTATACAAAATTTATGAGATAATGGGAGAATTACTGTTAGTTTGTAAGGTGTGATAACAGAGTTGTGTTTACACACATACATATATATATCTTTTGTAGGTATTTATCAAAGTATTTTCAGAAGAAATACTATGTCATATTTGCTCTAACATAATCTGGTTTAGAGGAGATATAAATGAAATAATATTGGTCATGTTTTGCTAGCTGTTAAAAGTGGGCATTGGGTAATGGGGTTCATTACTATTCTACTTTTTACATATTTGAAAAGTTCCTTAATAATAACTTAACAAATAAAAATTGTGGAATGGGGCTTAATGTATGATACTTCCTTATACAAAATCCTTCAAGGACACCCTTCTATCTACCCCACTGAGAATATCTGGTAGACTCAACTTTCAATTTTTCCATCCAATATCTTACTATATCCTCAAGCACATATAACATTTTCCCTGCTAATCTCTGCTTTATTAATTGTAACTGGAATGCATTCTTTCTCCACTGTAGTCTACTATATTCACCCATCCCTTAATGCTTGTCTCAGATAACAGAACCTTAGAGCTAAAAGAGGGCTTATATAAACCCAAATAATTTAGTGGTTTTTGAATAATTTTATAAATTGCAGTTTAGAAGTTTGAGCTTAGAAATTTGCTTTTCTTCAAGAAAAATGTCATATAGAACTCCAGTACATGATATAAATAATGTTACAATATAAACTGACATGAACATTTACAAATTTTCAGCAATCTCTGGACATTGCTGTTGCAAGACTCTGATTTTGAAAGGTGAAAAGCACCAAAAATAATTTTACTAGTCAAAAGACACCAAAGTACAAGATTTTTAATAGGATAATGGATTGCCTAATTCACATACAAGGAGATTCACCATACAAGGAGATTTCACTATCCAGGAGCCCTAGACATGTTGCTCTAAATAGGATTTCAACAATGTTTTAGCTTCTTGGTAAGCTCCAGATATACTCTTCACTGTATGATACGTACTAGCTTCAAGTAAATCTTCTTTCTTAGCTTCTTTGGCAAGCAGGTTAAACCGACTTAACATTGCAGCCTTAAAAAGCTGACTTGCCATTGACATACCACTTTTAAAGGGGGAACTTTCAGTGATGTTTCCACTTAGGCCATCCACAACCTGCAAAGAAATGTCCTTTTGTGCCCAATTCAGACTCAGGGATTTCTATTCCAGGTTCAATGAAGTGGATATGCAGAAGGTACTAAACTAATATGAGGTCTGTTGACCAAGTAAAACATTCAAGTTTTGAAGTAAGAGCATCATCAACACATTGTTTGATAGCTATTTCTAGTCCTCTAGTGTCACTGCAATTCCCATCACCAACTAGTATACTGCTGATATAAACTGGCTGTATAAAATGACTCAGTAATGCTCCCTGTACACCAAGCACTTCCCATCTTGTCAACGTGTCACTTAAGGGCACACTGTTTACTCTTAACAACGTCAGCAGGACGGTGAACAGTCAGATAAATTTTGCCTTCAACAGACACCTGGAGACTCAGTTCTTCATTAGCTTCAAATGCAGATAAAAATGTGGATTAAGACATAATTGTGACTTAATCTGGGCCAATCCTTTAGGCAGCTGGTTCATATAGAGATAAATGTTGATTTTCTGTTTGAGAGTTAGTAGATTAGAAGCTGGTTCTGAACAAAATATTTATTTTTCCATCATAGCAGGATTTTTGCTGTAGAAGAGTAGAAGCTGTCTGGAAAAGTACCTAAGGAGAGACCTTCTTGCTGTAACAACAGCATGGGTGTCTGGGTGTTATGCAACACTCTTCATTTGGCTTAATGCACTGGCTGTAATTGTTTTCCCTGTGCCTTTAGCTATAGCTTCATGCTGTCCAGCTCTTTCAATTATAAAAGCAGCCATTGAATTGCCACATTTCAGATATTCTGAAGGATCAGAATTTAGTTGATTAAATGTTTCTTTAACAATCTGTGAGGTCTTTGCATACTGAAGATGTCTCCCTTCATAATGTATTTTTGAAACATATGCAGTTTCGGGTGAAACAAGAGGTTCCACAGGAATAGGAGGACCTTTATGTTTCTACAATTTTTGGTTCAGGTTCATTCAACTGTAGAAGCTCATCAAGAGCTAATTTCACTGCATTGAATCTAGTCCACTTTTTATTTTGTCCCAGCCCAGTATTGTACTGAATACCATCCACCACTGCACAAAAATCAAAATATGGTCCCATAAGATTGCCTGTTGTTACAGTTTCTCTAAGGTCAAGCTGAACCTGCTGCATTTGTATAGACTGGTGCAAGGCTGACACAGGATTTATCTCTCCATGTTTGTATTTCATTATAAACTCCTTGGGCATTTTTTCTGGAGGAAAATCAGGATTTGAAATAGGAGAAAATCCTTTGGAAAGCAGTAGTTCTGGAAAAGTTCCCGTCACTTGTACAACTTTGGATGCCACATTTGACAGGCTATAACATTCTGTGGAGTATCCTGAGGGTGCAGTTACCATATGGGTTAATGGCTGAACTGGCAAGTTCTTTTTCAGCATCTGAACAAAAATAGGGACCTGGGAACTCTGAAACCAGAAATTGTTGCCAGAAATTTTCTGACCTGCAGGAAGCTCCCCTTCCTGCTCTCTCCGCCGGGCTCCACGGGTGAAGGGAAGGGGGACAACTGCAGGACGAGCCGCAGACTGGGGACTCACTGGCTACTGCTGCTTTTGTCTTCCTCCCGGCTTCAAGCTCTCACCTCAGTGAGGACTTCGTTAGGGAAGTGTGGCCAGGGCTGTGTCTTTCAAATCAGGCTTCATGGCACCCCAGCAGGGCCCAGGCTCAATGCCCCCATGCCTACCTCAGGTACTTTTTAATGAGAGGTTTTAGCCCTTCAATGGCTTTGGGTTTGGGTGGATATTGTTTTATCTGGGGGAATGGTTCCTGTAATGGGTATTTTATTTGAATTGGGGGTCTATGAGCTATTACCCGTGATTGGGAGTTGTTCCAAACTGCAGAATTGACTTCTGATTCCAGTAAAGGAGTTTTCGGGGGGAGCTGCTGGGCAACTGACCATGACAAAAGGTCTGTGAGGTCCTGGGACTAGTTGTACCGATTAGTTAAACTGTCACATAATGCCCCTTCCTTATAGTGTTATGGGGCAATTTGGCTCAAATAAGAACTTATGGCAGAATATTTGCTCCTGAAAAATTCACAGCAATTTGGGGATAAAATACCAGATTTTGGTCACCCTTTGACTCCTATGGTTCTGCATGAATTTTACAAAAGTGTCCCCCTAAATTCACTTAAGACAGAGTAAGTTGCTCCAGTACCCAATAAGGAATAAATAATCCTACCTGCCACCTCAAGGTTTACCCTCAGTTCCTCCATTTATATACAGATAAGCTGGACTGGAGTTGGGGATGTCCCAGGGCATCCTCAATCATTGGTGCCCACGTTTTCCATGTCTGCTAGGGCCATGGTTTGATGGACCATGATCCTGCCTCTCTGGGCAGTCCCCTGATCCCGAGCCAGCCATGGGCAATTGCACACCCAGATGTGGTGACATCTGGGGCAAGGTGTCGGTGGGGAAGTTCCCTGCCCCGAAATTCCCTCCACCAGAGTCCTGGTTGCCCGCACTGGAAACAACTAAGGGTTTAAACTTTTAGGCAAGCAGGGTAGGAGGCGATTCTCAGTTGCTCCTACAGAGCCACAGTGAGAAGTTTAGCCTGTTTCTTTATTTTGTGACTGGGTCCTGACTACTGAATACTGAAAAGGCAGAGTCTAAGAGCACATTGGTAGGGGACTGGGGACCCAAAGCTAATATTTGGACTCTTTTCCTGATGTCCAGAGCTGATTGGTTGATAAAATAGATGTAGATAATTTTTTTCCCTCAGCTGACTTAGGATCCAGGTTAGTAAACTACTTGAGGGACTCCACTAATCTGCCTTGAAACAGTGCTGGATTGGATATTCTTTTACTCCCTTGGGAATTTTTTTTAATATACTTAAATTATAGAAATATTACATAAAAAATATAGGGGATTCCCATATGCCCTGCTCCCAACCCCTCCCATGTATCCCCACATTATCAAAATTCTCCATTAGTGTGGTACATTTGTTAAAATTGAAGAACACATTTTGGAGTATTGCCACTAAGTGTGGATTGTAGATTACATTGTAGTTTACGCTCTTTCCCACACAATTGCATAAGTTATGACAAGATATATAATGGCTTGTATCTGTCATTGCAATGTCATTCAGGACAATTCCCAAGTCCTGAAAATGTCCCCATATTACACCTGTTTTTCCCTCTCCCTCCTCTCAGAACCTACAGTGGCCACTGCCTCCACATCAAGGTTAAAAGTTCTTCGATTGCTAGAATCACAGTAAGTCTATACTAGAATGCCAGTAATTCTATTCTAGTCCATCATTTATTGCCCAATCCTGGTGATTCTGGGATGCTGATGCCTGCTCTACTACTAAGTGAGAGAGGGCTTAGATTTGATGGGGCAGATGGATAGGACTATGTTGCTTGCAGTTGTAGACTCTCTGTTCCTTGGGATGGTCATTGCCCATCATCAATTCCTTGTTAGCTGTCCTGGGTGAGTCCAATGAACCACAGAGTAGGTGTTGCAACTCTGTTGAGATTCAGGGCTGAGCTCACATATAGACAGCCCAAAGATTTAAATCACAGACATACACCAATGAGCTATAGCACTAACTATAGATTCAAATAGAAGGGGCAGAAGAGCCATGTACAGGGAAACCACAACTGAGTCCAACTCTGTCACACTGGGGAGCATAAATTCCCAGCAGGACACCAAACTCTTGAGCTATCTGCCCTGCCTATAGTGTCTGGATGTCTCCGCTATTAGAGGCAATATTTACTTTGGCAGTCAATGATATCCTGTTGAGATGTGCATAAGTGTAACCTCTGGGATGAGCTCCTGACTCACTTTGAAGTCTTTTACCCATATAAACTCATTTGTCTTTACTCTTTCCCCATTTTGGTCAATGTTTTTTTTCCAGTTGCATTGCTAGTTGATGGTTGGTAGTAATTCCTCTGTGCCACAGAAGCTCATCCCCGAGAGTCATGTCACATGCTGGGGGAAGGTAATGCATTTTTATGCTGAGTTTGGCTAAGAAAGAAGCCACATTTGAGCACCAAGGAGTGTCTCAGGAGGTAACTCTTATGCACCCTATAATACTAGGCAAAATTTCAATTTCAAAAGCAATGGTTCATAAGTACAGTCATCAATATCAAGGGCCTGTCAATGGTCCATCCTCCTTCACTAGTTACTGCCTCTGTACTCAGGGAATTCTTGTTGTCTCATTAGAGAATGTGACAGAGCTCCCCAGGATGGGAATTCAATGTTCTTTTGGTTGATGTGTGAATCTCCACACACAGTGGCAATGCCTCATGAACACTTGAACACATTTATATGGCTTATAGGTATGCCCCAGATGAACATCCTCCCATGAATCCCCCATTACTGACACCCTGCACCAATGATCCTCCACTGCCTCAGTTTTAACCCTTCTGTGATGCTAAATTTCTTCAAAAATGAAGCTAAGAAAATAACCAAATACAACTAATGAGAAAATGAAATAGTAATGATAGTTTCTAAAGTAACAAATAAAATACAAAAAAATTTAAAAAATTTAGAATAATAAATAATTAAAAAATACAAAATTAAGAAAAAATTTTGACATTATGTATTTCATCACTGTAAGATCTGTTATTCTGTATGTACAGTGATATTTTCATCTATTTATTCCCCCAGAGTCTCATTTTTTTCATTTAGTCTTCAAAGAAGCTTTAGGTTACTGAAAAGTCAGGTATAGAATAAAGGGGATTCCCATATACCCAGCATCCTCCCCGTTTTCCCCTTTCCCCTAATAATAACATTTTACATGTGGATAGTACATTTGTTACAATTGTTGCATAAATATTGAAACATTGCCATGAACCATGGTGAATTATTTACATCATGGTTTACATTTTGGACCATACATTTTAATAAATTTGATGAAATTTAACTTGGCCTCTATCCATCATTGCAAGATCATGTAGAACACTTTCATCATCCCCAAAATGTCCGATGTGCCATCTAGTCTATTCCTCCCTCCCCCTTTTCCTCAGGACCCACTGCAACCACCATGCTTCACTCCTTGAAGAACAAGATTCATAGTTACTTGCAACAACATTGAGGACTTGACAAACTGTCCTGTCCTCCCCGATCAGGCACTGTCTATGCTCTCGAGAGACTCCCACTCCTCCATTTGAGAACATAACATTTTCCCACTCATTATGTGGGTCTCCACTCACTGATACAACACACTATGACAAGATGAACACTCACAATCTCCCTAGAAGCCTGCCCCAGGTACGCACTGTCCTGAATGCCCCCTATACCCAACACCCTAAACCAGTAACCCTCTCCTGCCATGTTGCCAAAAGAACATTCCCAACAATGTAGTTTCAACCACATACCTGCAAATTCCCAGTGTTCAACTGGTCCATCCCCCAACACTCACACCAGTTCCATGGACAGTCCAACCCTCCCTACCCAACCTATCCCCCTCACAAATCAGCAGAACCCAACCCAATAGCATCACTGCACCACTGTAATGCCCATCCACTGCACAACTACACATGTTCACCTTATCATAGATTTTGCCCATATGGGCATTGACTCACAACCTTCTTCTCCCTTTCTGTCTTCTGTAAACCTATCTTCCAAACTCTAGCTTTGTGAGTTTGCTCAATTTGCTTAATTTATATCAGTGAGTTAATGTAATATTTGTCCTTCAGTGCCTGGCTTGCTTCACTCAACATAATGTCTTCAAGATTCAACTATGTTATCCTGTGTATTAATACTGCATTCCTTCTGACAGCTGGGTAATATCCCATTGTATGTATATACCACAATTTGCTTATCCATTCATCTGTTGATGGACACATGGATTCCTTCCAAGTTTTGGCAATGATGACTAATTTTGCTATGAATATTGGTGTGCATATATCTGTTCATGTCCCTGCTTTCAATTCTTCTAGATATATACCCAGCAGTGGGATTGCTGAATCATATGGAAATTCCATAGTTAGCTTCCCAAGGAAATGCCAAACTGTCCTCCACAATGGCTGCACCATTCTACATTCCCACCAGCAGTGGATAAGGGTTCCCATTCCTCCACATCCTCTCCAACATTTGTAGCATTTGTAGTCCTGTTTTTTAATAGCCAACAGTCTAATGGGTATAAGATAATATCTCATTGTAGTTTTGATTTGCATTTCTCTAATAGCTAGTGATGCTGAGCATCTTGACAAGTGCTTTTTAGGCATTTGTATTTTTTCTTTAGAGAAGTGTCCATTCAAATAATGGCCCATTTTTAAAATGGGTTGTTTGTCTTTTTATTTTTGAGGTGTAGGATTTCTTTATATATGCTTGATTTTAGGCCCCTATCAGAGATATGGTTATCAAATATTTTCTCCCATTGAGTAAGTTGCCTTTTCACTTTCTTGACGAACTTTTTTGAGGTGCAAACATTTTTAATTTTGATGAGGTCCCATTTGTCTATTTTTTCTTTTGTTGCTCGTGCTTTGGGTGTGAAATTCACAAAACCATTTCCTAATACAAGATCCTGTAGATGATTTCCCTACATTATCTTCCAAGATCTTTATGATCTTGGCTCTTATATTTATATCTTTGATCCATCTTGAGTTAATTTTTGTATAAGGTGTGAGATAGTGTTCCTTTCTCATTCTTTTGGATATGGATATTCAGTTCTCCAAGCACCATTTGTTGAAGAGGCCCTTCTCTCCCAGTGGGATGGGCTTCATGGCCTTGTTAAATATTGATTGACTGTATATGTGAGAGTCTACAGAACGACTCTCAATTTGGTTCCATTGGTCAGTATGTCTATCCTTGTGCAAATACCATGCAGTTTTGACCACTGTAGCTTTGTAGTATGTTTTGAAGTCAGGTAGTGTGAGTCTTCCTATTCTTGACCTTCTAAATAAATTTCATAGTTAGCTTTCCCAATTCAGTAAAATATGCTGTGGTAACTTTTATTGGTATTGTGCTAAATCTGTTAATCACTTTGTGTAGCACAGACATCTTAATGATGTTTAATCTTTCTACCCATAAACAGGGAATATCCGTCCATTTATTTAGGTCTTCTTTGATTTCCTTTAACAGTCTTGTGTAGATTTCTGCATAAAGGTCATTTACATCTTTAGTTAAATTTATTTCTAGGTATTTGATTCTTTTAGTTGCTATTGTAAATGTGATTTTTTCTTGATTTTCTCATCAAGTTGCTCATTATTGGTGGATAAAAATGGTACTGATTTTTGCACATTGATCTTATAACCTGTCACTTTACTGAACTCATTTGTAAGCTCTAGAATTTTGTTGTAGATTACTTAGATCTTTTGAGGTATAGGATCATGTCATTGCAAATAGAGAAATTTTCACTTCTGCCTTTCCAATTAGGATGCCTTTAATATCTTTTTAAAGATATTATTTGCCTAAGTGCTTGAGCAAGTACTTCTAACACAATGTTAAATAAGAGCCATGAGAGTGGACATCCTTGTCTTGTTCCCGATCTTAGAGGGAAAGCTTTTAGGATTTCACAATTGAATATTATGTTAGCTGTGGGTTTTTCATAAATATTCTTTATCATGGTAAGGAATTTTTCTTCCATTCCTATTCCTATCTTTTGAAGTGTTTTTATCAGGAATGGGTGCTGTATTTTGTTGAATGCTTTTTCTGCATCTGTAGAGATTATCATGTGATTTTTTCTTTCCATCTGTTTATGTGGTATATTATATTGATTGAGTTTCTTATGTTGAACCTTCCTTGTATACCAAGGATGAAGCCTACTTGGTCATCTTGTATAATTCATTTAATGTATTGTTGAATACGATTAGAAAGTATTTTGTTGAGGATTTTAGCATCTATGTTCATTAGAGAAATTAGTCTATAGTTTTCCTTTCTCAAGGCATCTTTGTTTGTCTTTGGTATTAGGGTGATGTTGGCATAATAGAATGAGTTAGGCAATGTTCCCTCCACTTATATTTTTTTGGAAGAATTTAAGCAGGACTGATGTTAATTCTTTCCAGAATGTTTGGTAGAATTCACCTGTAAAGCCATCTGGCCATGGGCTCTTCTTAGGAGGTTTTTGATGATTAAATCAATCTTCTTACCTATGATTGTTCTGCGGAGTTCATCAATTTCTTCTTTCATCAATATAGACTGCTCGTGTGTTTATAGGAATTTGTCCATTTCCTCTAAATTATCCATTTTGTTGGCATACAATTTTTCAAAATATCTTCTACGATTCTCTTTATTTCAGTGGGGTCAGTGGTGATAGCCCCTTCCTCATTTCTTATTTTATGTATTTGCATTGTCTCTATATTTTTTTTTGTTATTCTAGCTAAGAGTTTATCAATTTTATTAATCTTCTTAAAGAACCAGCTTTTGGTTTTGTTTATATTTTCTAGTGCTTTCTTATTTTCAATTTCATCTAACTATGCTCTAATCTTTGTTATTTCCTTCTTTCCACTTTGTTGGGGTTAGTTTGTTGTTCTTTTTCTAGTTCCTCCAGGTATGAAATTTGGACTTTGAGTTTAGCTCTTTCTTCTTTTATAATATAGGCATTTATGGCTATGAGTTTCCCTCAGGGTAAGCTTTTGCTGCATCACATAGGTTTTGATACATTGTGTTGTCATTTTCCTTTGTTTCAAGGTAGTTACTGATATCTTTTGCAATTTCTTCCTTGCCCTACTGATTGTCTAAGAATGTGTTGTTTAGCTTCCATATCTTTGTGTCTCATATGCTTCTCTGTCCTTTACTGATTCCCAGCTTCATTCCACTGTGTTCAGAGAAATTACTTTGTAAAATTTCAATCTTTCTGAATTCATTGAGAGTTGTACTGTGACCTAACATGTGGAATATTCTGGAAAATGACCCATGTGCACTCAAGAAGAATGTATATCCCGCTGCATTTGGGTGTAATGTTCTGTGTATGTCTATTAGGTCCAGATCCTCTCAAGAATTATTCAAGGTCTTTGTTTCTTTATTGATTCTCTATCGAGATGTTCGGTGTAATGGTGATAATAGTGTATTAAAATCCTACACTATAATTGTAGAGGCATCTATTTCTCCACTTAGTTTTTCCAGTGTTTGCCTCATGTATTTTGAGGCGCTTTGGTTAGGTGTATGGATGTTTATGATTGTTCTTTCATTTTGAAAGATTTCCCCTTTTATTAATATATAGTGTCCTTCATCTCTTACAACAGTTTTGCATTTAAACTCTATTTTCTCCATTATTAATATTGCTACCCCTGCTTTTTTAAAGTTATTATTTGCATGTAAAATTGTTTCCCAACCATTCATCTTCAGCCTACTTGCATTCCTGGGTCTAAGGTGGGTTTCTTGTAGACAGCATATAAATGGGTCATATTTTCTTATCCATTCTGCTAATCTGTGTCTCTTGACTGGTGATTTTAATCCATTAACATTCAGTGTTATTACTGTCAAGGCATTACTTATATTAGCCTCATTTTCCTTAGTTTTATGTATGCCATATGTTGTTTTTATTCCCTTTTTATCTTTTTAGTTATTCTTACACTGTCCCCCAGCTCTTTCTTTCCTGTTTTTCCCTTCAACCTGCAGAACTCCCTTTCTATGTCTTGAAGGGCAGGTTTCTTATTGGCAAACTCTTAATTTCTGTTTTTCTGTGAATATCTTGAACCCTGCCTCATTGTAGAATGCAAGCATTGCTGGATAGAGAATTCTTGACTGAGAGATTTTTTTCTTTTAGTACCTTAACTATGTCATACCACTGCCTTCTTAGCTCCATGGTTTCAGATGAGAAATCAGCACTTAATCTTATCAAGCTTCCCTTTTATGTGATGGATCTCTTTTTCTGGCTGCTTTCAGTATTATCTTTTTGCCCTGAGCATTGGACAATTGGATGAGTATATGTCTTGGGATAGGCCTGTTATGATTTATACTGTTTGGGGTGCACTGTACTTCCTTGACATGTATGTCCCTGTCCCTCAATACAGTTGGGAAATTTTCAACCATTATTTACTCTATCACTCCTTTTGCCCCCTTTCCTTTCTCTTGTCTTTGTGGGATACCTATAATGCATATGTTTCTGTGTTTACTATTGTTATTCTAGTCCTTAAGTTTTTGCTGTTTTTTATCTATTTTTTTATCTCTCTGTTCTACTATCTGTCTAATTTCACATGTAATGTATTCCACATCACTAATTCTTTCCTCAGTCTGTTCAAATCTGCTCTTATGTGTTTCCAGTGTATTATTTATTTCTTGCATTGTACCATTCATCGCCATCATACCCATTTTTCTTTTATGTATGTTTATAATTTGTTTGGTATATTCTCCCAATATCATCTTAATATCCTTAATTTCTTCCTTCACTTAATTAAGTTGATTCATGATATTCCTTTGGACATCTTTAATTCATCGTTCCATATTCTGCATCTCTTCCTTTTTTTAAGTTTGCTCATTAGACTGGGCCATGTCTTCTTGTTTCTTAGTATGGCTTGTAATTTTTTGTTGGTTTCTAAGTATCTGTTTATCTTTATGCATTTACTTGGTTAGTTAGCTTCTCTTTCTACTCTGGGTTTATTTTATTGTAGTGTTTGTTTGTTTTTTTAATGTTGTGAGGTTTCACTTTGACACTTCATTCTCTTATTCAATTTCCTTGCTCTTGTCTATGTTTCCTTAAAAAAAAATTTGGACCAGTGTAGCTGTTTGGCAATTTGATGTAATTAAGAATTCCAAAAATATAATTGGATCTTGCTTGTAAACTGATCTGTTATCTGGGCATGATTAAGTTATGATTAGGGCCTTGACTGGGCCAGGTCAGTAGGATGTTGAGCCCCACACTTTGGTGGGTGGGGAATCGAATATAAAAGGCAAAGCAAAGGACAGAGGGAGCAGTTTTTGAGAAGCAGTTTTGATGTTGGAGTTTTGATGTTGGAGAGAAAGCCTTAGGAGAAGAGAAGTGAGCCATTCACCTGATAGAACTTGGTACCGGGAGTGGTTTTTGAGGAACAGAGTCTTAAACATGGGATGTCTGAGGTGGTTCTAGGAGTTTTGTAATTGACTCTCTACTCTAATTGAACTCAGGGGTACTAATGACTCCCTTTCCAATAATGAGGTTGCTAATAGTCTATGGCCTGAGATGGCAATAGGGATATGCAAAATAGCATCACTGGATTCCCCTACTTCCATGCTTATAAGAAGCAAGGATCTGGGTGAGAGTGTTTTCAATACCTTAACAGAATTTTGTGGAGTCAAAAAGTATAATAATGTTGGCTGGCTCCTCCTAGATACTCTTGATACAGGTACAAAAGAAAGAGATGAGCTAAAGTCTTCAAATTTGAAACTTAAATGCCACATGAATGCTATGAAAGTTTCTACGTGAGCCTTGAAAGAAAATCTTGTCTCCTGTAGCCACAGACTTGAGATATCTGACAATCAAACCCAGACTCTCATTGTACGAGTAGCAGAATTACAGAGGAAACTTAAAACTCAACCTTGCAGGGTTTTTGCAATTAAAGTGAAAGCATTGATTGGAAAGGAGTGGAACCCCAAGGATTGGGACGGAGACATATGGGATGATGATAATATTGGTGTGCACATTGGAACCCTAAATTCTGCTGAGATAAACCTGCAATGGCCTGCCCTGTGGAGACCACACCTTGTCAACCTTGTGTCATCCAGCCTCCAGCCTGTCCTAGGGAGTCCGGACTTCCTTCCAGCCCTGAAGTGGATACAAGCCAAATGGAATCCTGCACTGCCAACCTCTGGCCTGCCCCAGGGAGTCT
>JAQZBX010032300.1:0-25919 GCA_029593785.1 Cabassous unicinctus | reverse complement strand
ATCCAGTTTATTCACAATTGCATATAGGAAAAAATTTGGTTTCTTTTCAATAAATAAGGTACTTACTTGGTGTTGAAACTAGTTTAGTTTTCTGGATGTGTCTTTGATGCACTTCAAACTACATATCTAGGTTCTGATTTCAAAATAAAGTGACAAAGAATAACACAATTTATTACTCAAAAAATGGAATGGTTCTCTTATAAGCTGTAAATAAATAATTCTAATATTAGAAATAAATAATTTCATGATGTATTTCTTATTTTCCCTAGACTGAGTATCCCCTTGATCAATAAAAAGTCAAAATGGAAAGGAAAGCTTCCTTTACTCTTCTAGACAAGATATCCCACACTACCCACTACCATTCCATCTAGAAGCATGTTAAGGTATTTGAATTTTCTGGAATTTATATTATTAATTTTTTTTGGTAAGTGCATATTGTAGCAACTGTTTGAAGACAAAAAATTTCTGTTATGTTCCTTTGTGAGCCACAATAGAAAAGAAGATATATTTTTCACTGAAGTCACAGATCATGTGTGTTTGCATACAGGAGGTCTGTGTAAATAATATGAACCTTAGAGTTTCCTTAATGCTCCTTTGGAGTGTGAGGCATAGGATATAACAAGATCTCAGAAAAGATGGCTGTGATGCATTATCAAAGGTTGGATTAAAAAACAGAAGTTCCAAATATCAACGATTCTGCTATATTTGTTAAAAGCAGCAGAGCTACTAGAACTGAATGCAGCCCATTTAATGGGCCATGGCATTTCTGTAATAACCAGCACAGACAAATAAACAATGACTAGAGGAGTCTTATACAATGCATAAGAACCTGGCACTTTGGCAAATCTGAGGAGATGGACCTAGAATCAATAGTAACTGTTACTGAATTTCTTACCAAGTCACCAAAGTATGAATTCAAGATCATAATTTAATTGACTTAATGAAACTAAAGGAATTTTACCCTTCTGCCATTCTTGATTTTAAGAACTGAGATTCATATCCATTTAAATTAAATAATATTGGTTAAAATATAATTGTATCAAAGAAATTTGATCCATTTGGTATATCTTTTCTGCAAGCCATTTGAATATGCAAATTGGGAGCTAAGTATGCATTTAAATATGACTACATATAAATATGTATATATTGAAAGTAATATTAAATCAGGCATTATAAAACACAAGAAAATGATTAAACATTTAATCTTTCATATTCATATACTTATTTGTTGTTTTAGTGTAATAATTCTCAGGGTTCATTGAATAATGTACACTTGAAAGAGAAATTTTCCAGTCTATCTAAGCTGTATTTAATGAGATTTTGAATTTACTAAAACATTCCATTTCCTAAGTGGTATATGGTATATGTGCATGCACCCACACTTACAGACATGCATATGAATACATATGCATTCATATATATATGTATATATTGCTATATCTGCACATATATGCCCATAATACTTTTCAGTTTTAGATTAAAAATGACTAACAATAACAATGCAATAATTATGGTTTACCCCATTCAAAATATAGTCATAAATAAGTTAATCCATAGAACTAGGATTCAGCCCTGGTTATTTTATTATATTTCTTATTAATTAACTTTTACTTACCTGAAGTCACTTAATTAAATAATATTGGTTAAAATATAATTGTATCAAAGAAATTTGATCCATTTGTTTTATTTTCCACATAGGTAAATTAAACAGTATGATTCTGAATATCACTTCCAACTCTAAAATTGCGTATTCCTGAATTAGAAGTGAATACAGTTTCCAAATAGATGCCTTGCAACTTTGATGTACCCAAAAATGAATCACATTTTTTCTTGTGCCATGTGAGATATTTTCTGTCTTCAATTTAATTCATTTTATTTTGAAATATGAATTTCTGTTCCCTCTTCTAATAACAGTACTCCCAAAATTGTACACAAGAAAGCAATAAACATGCTTATGCATGCCAAAAAGAAAAGTCAAAATAGTGAATATGTCTCATAAGTCATTTATAAATAACCAATCAATATCACACCCAGTCCACACTCAGGGAAAGTGAACACCTCATGGACTTAAATAAGTTATAATCTTCCAACCTCATGTACTGTATATTCAGACACACAACTCAGTAATGTTGACAAACTTAATTTTCTAAAAGGCTTAAGAATTTTTTGGAGGGAGTGGAGCATTTACCAGTGGGTATCTGAATCCAGTGAGTCTTGTAGTATAGCTAAGGAACATTAGACAAATGGAAGACATTCTGGCCAAACAACTCTTTTTTATATCTTTTACATCTAAATGTTTACAGTGATTTGGATGTTATGTGGAAGTTCTTCAGGTTGCAAGATAAAACCACAAATAGTCAGCCAACCAAGAATGCATGAGAGAACAACTTTGTTAGATCAAAAGGCCTGGAGGTAGAGAGAGAGAGAGGATAATAAGGGTGATGGAGGGCCCCAGGGCTTATCTAACTTAGGTTACCATGAGGAAGTGAGGGGTAGAAAGCATGGGTCCTGGGCCCTTGCCCTTATTATGACCCAAGGCAAGGAAGAGGGCTTTCCCATGGATGCTGGAGATTGGCCATAACACAGACTGCCTCTTCCTTAGCCAGCAGATAATCTAATGTTAGTCTATTGTCAAAGAACATTTGAACTAGAGAAATATGTTGTTGTTGCATGAGGCCCAGGAACTGGAGTACCAGTTACATATGCTGGACAATTGTGGATGACAATTGTTGATTGTCTTGTAGGATATTCGTTTGTCGTTGTAAGAATGTGGCTTACAGTTTTTCAGACTTTAAGATTCTGCATGGGCTCACTGAACAGGGAGTTCGCTATCTCTACAGTGTGTATATCCAAGTCTGAGTCCCAGGGCTGCAAGTAGTGCTGTAGGTCCTGTACTCTACACTTGTGGAAGTGCAGTCCTCTCCAGGGATGAGGTTGTGGGCTGGGGCAATGTAGTCTGAGGTGAGATTATCTTTGATGATAAGGTTGTGGGTTGGAGGGATGTCATCTGAGGTAAGTCATAACCAAGGATGACGTCATGGCCTAGGATGATATTGTCTGAGGCAAGGTAGAAATTGCCAGGGTCCAAGCTGAGGCTCTGTATCCCTCCCTAGTAGCAATCCATAAAGAATGGAATTTTAAATACCATTGGGTAGCTTGACTCATAAAATCTCTGTAGGTTTTGTTAAATGGTTGTCATCACAGAGTTCCAAGACTTAAGAGATTCATCTAGGATGCACCTAGTAAATGGTTTGGCAGCATATTTCATCACAGCCCCTGCACTTTCCTCCATAGGAAGAGTATGTTTTGTTCACACTTATATGCCAATTGGATGTTAAATCTTTGTAGGCCCTCATTGTAATCTAAGCTCTTTTCTTGGAATAGTGTGTCTTGTAGGCTGGGGTCAAGAACAATTAGCCATGCAGATTTGATTTGATTATATTCATGGGGCAATTGGTGCTGTATGAGAATCTTATTTATAATATGATTCAAGAGTCATTTATGCTTTGGTGCCAGTGGGCCCATTTGATATGTTGGTTGAATAGTTTTGGATTATCAGCTATGCTTAGTAGTAACTTCTGTGCAGGTGTTTGAGTAGCTACAGCCAGCAAACTCTGTTCTACCCTTGGGTACAATTTTACGATTAAGTGAATATTGTTTGAGCATTCCTGAGGCTGTTGGGTGAGGGCTTGTAAGTGGTAAGTAGCCTAATGACCCATGCAACCAGCCCAAAATACTAAACCCCAGAGCCAGAATAAACTATTTGGCAAGGACGAGCATGTAGGGATGCTAAAGCTAGACTTAGTTTTCCTTCTCCCTTGATGAGAGATTGCATAAGGCTTTCTATCAAGTCATCCTCCGTGTCTGGTATTTGCCAGCCCAGGTGCCTTGTATGGGTAATAGACACTCATGGCAGGGCAAAGGGTAATTTTTTTATGTGACTGGCATACACTAGACATTTTCCTCACCTCCAAAGTTGACCCAGAAATTTCCACTGGTTTGGGAGGTATAATCTGTACTTCCTGTTGGATCCAGCAGTGATGAGATTTAGTCCCATATAACTGATAGGGCAATGGGAGTAGGATTTAACTCCACTCTGTGGAACATGACCCTATCTATGAGATACCAATGTTTGGTTTTGAAGTACAAGGCACAGCCTTTAGTAACTACATGAGACAATGATAGCCCTAGAGGCAATTCCTTTTTATGTGCCCACTTCACCAGGGCAGAGGCGTGTATGAGACCTGAGGTACTATGGGGCCAGACTGCCATTTGCTAGAGGAAGCTTGGGGGGCCTGAATGGGCAGTCTTTGAGGAAGACATATATTCATAAATAAAAATGAATATTAGAAAGTTTATCAGCAGTGTCACTGAACAGTTATCCTGATGTGTGAGTTGAACATGCATGGAAATGGGTGAGGTTGTGAACTGTTTCCAAATGTGGAAACTCCCAGAAGGACCTTCATTGTATGAGAAAATTATTTTGTTTCCATGACCTGACCCCTCTGCTAGTCCTTTGGCCACTGTCCAGGAATTAGTAAAGTTATGCAAATTGGGCAACTGGAGGTTCAGAACATCCTAGAGGGCTTACTGGACCACTTCCAGCTTTTCCAATTGTACACCCCAAGCAACCATCTTGGGTAAGTGGTGTGTTTGAAGTTGGGTGATATTCTGTGGCACTCCAGTGAACTGTGTTGTGTGCAACAATAGTATTTCCATTAGTGAGATATACCAACCTTCTTTGAATTTCAGAATTAGCTAGAAGAGGGGGCAATAGGTGTGCCATTACCAGTGTCTCAAGATCTATGGGTAAGGAACTGAGCATGGGGGAATCCACATCCTCCTGCCAATTGAAAAGGCCCTGTTTGTCAGGTTTAATCCTCTCCTATAGGTACTATTTCCATTTTACCAGAAAGGCTTCAGTTGCCATATAGAGGTCCTGCTGGGAATATTCTCTCATCCTTGGCATTACGGGAATCTGCATGCTGACCAGTTGTGGCTGTGTAAGCAGTTCTGTTTTCATAAGAATTCAAAAAAGAGCCAGGGTTTGCCAAGTTTAATCCAAGGACTCTAAGAGGCATATTCAGTGTAGCCAAGGCCTCATCTGTTCCCAGAGGGACAGGGGCATGACGGGAAATTGCCTATTGTGCCAATTTTAAGGTGCATTGTTAGGGCTCTCCCCACTGGAAAGCAACAAATGTACCTGTGATTTTGTATATGGGCCACAATGAGAATGAAATATGTAGGATGTCTTTCCTCAGGACCATGAATAATCCTAGTAGGTGTTGTGCATGTTTTAGTATCTGAGGTGGGCTTGTGGTTGATGATGGTGGGAATCTGTTGCCCTTTGTGGATCAGATGATACTGAGGAATTCCACAATTTGATGGCCTTTGCATTTAATGAGGTGCTATTGCCCAACTTCATTAATGCAAATGATGTGTGAGTACTTAGGTCCTCTCTGAGGTCCTCTTTAAAGTCACCCCTTAATCAGATGCAATACCAGCATTAAGCAATTTTTTAAAGACAATTTGTTAAGATTTTGATGGCAATTGGCAATGGTTAGGATTTTTCTTTTCTGGTTTTGGAACTGAGTAAATCTGGTTGACCAAGTCAGACAGAGCAAAACAATTACCCATGCTACCATGTATATCTTTTGTTAATTAAATGATGTTAGGAATAGGAGCTTTGATTTGCAGTACTTGTGAATTAAAATTGGTATAACTGATGGTTAATTGCCCTTCATTGGTGGAGGGTTTTAGAACTGGCCCGGTAGGGCTATTGTTTGGGGAGATGGAAGGTATGAAGGATTTCTCTTTGAGGAGATCTTGGATTATAGGCTGGAAACACATGATACACACAGGTATTTCAGGTGAAATTGTTGTGTTTATCACCTTGATTAGCAGGGGCAGCTCCACAGGGGTCCTATTCCATTTGGCATGACCCACCAAGGGTACCAAAGATTTGATCTTATTCCAAGCAATGTGTTAAAACATAAATATGTGTAGTGGAGAAAAAGCAAAAAGTGCCACCACTAGGGGTAGATGTTCAATAAAAATAGTTCCAGGGGTCACAACTCCCAGGAGGGTGGGGGACTGAGTCTGTGATATGCAGGAGGAGGAGGTGGGGGTCCTCCAGAGGAGGAGTCATGTGGCACCCTGTAGGGTGGCTGCCTGGGTGTGATAAACCAGTATCTGTGACTCTGGTGTGAATCCTCTTCACATGTTGCTGATAGCTTCACCCCCCACCCACAGCCTCAGATAGTATGAGACTTGCTAATAAGATTGTGCATGGTTGTCAGGTAATTTGTGGGGAAGGGTGCTCCCTGTAATGAAATTTCCACTAATCCTGTCAAAGTGAGCCTCTCCAGGGCCAGAGACAAACTCTGGGTGTCTTTTGTCTGAATGCTCAAAGAACTATCATGCCCATTGCATCATCTCATTCTTTTAAAGTAATATTTGGGCTTCATTAGATTTGTCACTGACTTGGTGGTAATATCCCCTATAGAAGGATGTGTCTTTTTTTCTTTGTTAAGTTAATAGGGGAGGGCCTTGGAGTCTATTGTATAATTTGGAGTCCTTGGCAATAGCTGTTAATTGTCTCAGTTCATGGGTGGTTGTTAATATTTCAGTATTTTGAATACCCTTAGCAACCAACCAGCCACTGTTTTCTCCATCCTGCAGAACAAATACTTGAGATGGTTTGAATTTTTATTCTGGTAAAATTTTTTGTTTGGGTTTCAGTATCCTCATTGTCCATGCTAAAATTTGACTATGTTGGTCATTGTCAGGAAAATTTGGGGAGAGGTCCCTCTGCTTGTCTGATAGCCTACCACTTCTATCTTCAGAATATCCCAATATACTTCAAAGGGTTTAGAGTCTGCAGACAAGGATTGGACCCTTTATAACCCATGGGGTCAGGGGACAAAGAGTGACAACAGTGAAGATAGCAACAACATCAGGATCAAGGACCCTTGTGTCCCTTTGGTCAAGGGGATGCCACGTTTTCCTGGTTAGGAGTATTCCCTTTCCCTATATGCTCTGGCAGAGGAAATAGTCCTTAAATCCAGGGACGGTATAATACCCTTGGGTAAGGTTTGGCAGACAGTGCAGACAGGATGCTCAATGAAGGCTCCCATCTTGATATAATGCCATCTTGGGCCTCTGGGTGGTTAGGCAGACAGGTCACACAAGTCACATAGATCTGGGATTGACCTCTCACATATTTTATGGGGGGCTATATATTTTTGCAGGACAAGAGCCTATTAATTTATACCAAATTTTCACTGGTCTCACCCAGTTTTGTGCTTCTTTTTGGGGGAGTGATAAAGACTCTTATGCCTCCTCAAGTCTCACTAGGGCAGGTGGCTGAATTAAGTGGTCTCCAGAGAGCTGGACCATGCCTCTGCAACTCCCCCGGCTTTTAATGGATCTACAATTTGGCGTGGATAACTACCTGACAGACACAAAAAGCAACCATGCAAAGCAGCATCAATGAATGCCAGCAAGTGGTGGAACCTTCCCAAATGGTGCTCGCCACTTGTGACAGCGCATTAGTAAACCAAAAGCAACCTAAAGGCTGCTATGGATCAATGTCAAATCACCCTGTTCACTGTGCCAATTGTTTTGAATGTTATGTGGAAGTTCTTCAAGGGATGAGATGAAAACTCAGCTGGGTATGCAGCCAAGAATGCATGAGAGGAGAATGTTGTTAGAGTAAAGGGCTTGGAGAGGGAGAGGGGAAAACAGGGGTCATGGAGGGGCTTGGGGCTTACCTAACCTAGGCTTCTGTGAGGATCAGTAGAGGAATCAGGGGTAAAGAGGTGGGCGAGAAAGAATGTGTCCCAGGCTCTTGCCCTTATTGTGACCTAAAGGGGAGGAATGGGGCTTTCCCATGGATGTTGGGGATTAGCAGCTTTAAACTACATGGCATGAAAAGCAGAAACAGCCAGTATCATTTGGAGAATCTGAGGGTGGCTTTTATCATCCAAACCATATGGAGGTATAGGCCTTGCTAGTTGCAGTTACATTCAGAGCAAGGCTAACTGAGGTGGTCACTTAGAAGGGGAAATTATGACTAAATCAGGCAAGAGGATGAGACACCAAATATGCTTTTAGATGACATAATAAGGGTAAATATCATTCTAGGCATTTTAATGGTTTGCCAGACCATATATTAAAATGTAGACCTCAATCTTAATCAAGTTTTGAAGTAACCGGATGTAAATAAAATTGTAATATGTAGAAGACTGAATAATGACATTGGGCCATTGTTGGTTAGTTTTAAAAAGCACAATGAATATCATGAAGTAGCGACTTAATTTTAAACCTGAAATCATTACATGGTTGTCTAAGGCCAAGGGTCTAGTTTTGCTGTTTGAAACAAAGGTTGACATTCTTTCAACTGTCACCACAAAAAGCTATCAAAATAATTCTGTAAGAGATGATAGAGGAAGAAAAGTTAATATGGAGACCTAGAGTGTTAAAAATTTATTATAGACTCTGCCATCCCCTAAAGATTTTTATAAAGGATAACAGAGCTTCATTTTGATATTACTATGAATCTGGATACAACTGAATGGTAGTTAAACAATATTACCTTTTGAGATGCCATTATATGCTGTACGAGCTACAAGTCAAAAGCAAACATATCCATTCAAAATAATATGCCAGTCTTCAGGGATTTTGTAATAAACATTCAAGGAAGACTGAAAATATCTCTGCCATAAATTACTCCCAAAACTTAGAAATAAGATTAAAGTATTTTATAATTTAACAAGGGAGACATTACTTGCAGAATAAACATTTTTATAAAAAAGTGTCTAGAAGAATATTTTATTTTTCTACTCATCAAAACAGGAGAAAATAGCAAGATTGATTAAAAGAGAGGACATAATATAATGTGCTCTGTACAGCAGTGTGATAAGTGTAATACAAACAAACAGAAAAAAATAGACCTTGATCTGCAGAGAATAGGCGCAATAATTCAACAAATATTTATCGAATGTCTGCTACATCTATCCAAGGTGAGAAGAATACAGCTGTAAACAAAATTGACAGAGAACTTGGAAAAATATATAAAAATATTTATGATGGTGATAAACATTATGAAGAAAAATAAAGCAGGTAAGAGATGTGACATTTTTTTAAAGGCAGGAAATATCTTTCTGATAAGGTGGTAGAGCAATATGAAAAAGATAAGGAGCTGAAAGATGCTGATATCTGGGAAAGTAGTATTCTAGACAAAGAAGATCATAACTATAAAGGTGCTTATTTTTCCTTCAGGGCTTTCCATCTGATTTATGTATAATTATACTTGTAACTATAGATATATTCTATGACAAGTAAAAATCAATGTGTATACATTTACAGTAATAGAAATTCTAAAACACTGGCCCTTTTGCTCTGGAGTTTGTTAGTATTGTTTAGCAGCATCTAAGATTAAAAACTTATATTCCAATAAAAAGTGAGCTGACTGACCCTTAATTAATAGGTTATAACTTAACTATGATTCACTAGTAAATAAATTAAATGACCTTTTCTGAAAATCACCCTACAAATAACAAGTACTAATTATATAAGATTATTAAATATGATCTTTCAGTGTACCATGTAATGAACAGGTATCCTATATTTTCTTCATTAATTGCATGTACCCTATAGGGATATAATGGTTTCCCTACTCCCCTGGAACACTAGTTTAATTCTGAGCAGGTTTTCATCATTCTATTCTCAGCTTCTAGTTATTTCTAAATAAATACTTGTTAAATTTGAATAAACACAAATGAATAGATGAATGTATGCATGCATAAAGGAATGAGTTAACTGATGATGTAAAGTGGTGAATAAGTTACTTAGACACAAGAGCTATGTATGTATGCATTATAGTCACTCTGGCCACTCCAACCATGGTTGGTACCCAGAATGATAAATGATCTAATGACATCTAATATCACTATAATATTTATTTAAAAAAAAAAAAAACTTAGAACACTGCACTTTTTGTAGTTGCACTACTAAAATATGTATTATTTTTCAAAAGTGTGACTTAAGTGAAAAATGGAAATTGCCACAACTGAAAGTAATTCTCTAAATCTACCTGAGAGACATCAGTGAAAAGAATGGAGCAAACATGTCCCCATTTTTTCTCCTCCATGAAAGCAGTAAAAAAAAATGTGGTAAAATAGTCAGAATCAAAATTTTAAGAACTCTGGAAAATAATGAAAAGTTTGCAACAATGAAGGAAGTATTTACTCAATAAAAATGAATGGATCTTGTAAATACAGGGAGCTTCATTGCAATTTTACATGCCCTAGTCCATCCCCCAATATCCAACTACACAGTAGTCTTGAAAACTAACAACCTGAGTTTGTTGTAAAACCAGCATCCTGTAAGTCACTGGAAGTAGAAAGGGGCTGGGGCTCCTTCAAAACCTTAAGTCAAGAGGATTATCATTCCCCATTTTCAAGGCTGTCTCTATTGCACATGACTCGTAGATCACCCACTGTGAAAAGCCTTTCCCCTGGGGGAGTTTCTCAAGAATAATTATAGGCAATTGTTCAAATAACAGTGCTAACAATCAAATATTCTAAACTAGGAGGCTCGTGGAGACTTTCTTGCAGAAATGACATTTTGACTGAGATATGTTCTTATAAACATAGTTATAAACCTGAGTAGTAAAAAATAATCAAAAACAAAGGAAGGAAACAAAGAAGAAAGAAAGGGAATAAGGAAGGGAGGGAGGGAGGAAAAATAAAGTGAAAATACATTGAGGACGCTACCTTGTTCAAGATTGTGGTGTGAGATGCTTCAGGACTCCATGTCCCCACAGAACATTTGATATTCCAGTAAAAATGGACAGAAATATCTTTCTCAAAGCTCCAAATAACGATAGAGGACTGCAGTAATAAGATGAGCACTGTGGTGGTTTGAAATGCTATGTAACCCCCCAAAAAATATGTTCTTAAATCTAATCTAATCCTGTGGCTATAAACCTATTGTAATTAGGACCTATTGATGTGGCTACTTCATTTAAGGTTTTACTCACTTCATTAAGGATGGGTCTTAATCCTATAACTGGAGTCCTTTATATGTGGAATGAATACCAAGAGATAGAGAAAGGGAGAGAGAGAAAGCCATGGAAGCAAGAAGCTGGAAGCAACAACACCCAGAAGGGAAGGGAGAGACCAGCAAATATTACCACATGCCTTGCCATGTGGCAGAGGAGCCAAGGGTTTCTGGCAGCCAATCTTCAAGAAGAAAGAATCACCTTGATGATGCCTTGATTTGAATATTTTCCAGACTCTAACCATGAGTAAATAAATTCCCATTGTTTAAGTGGAATCATTTCATAGTATTTGCTTTAAGCAACTTAAGAAACTAAAACAATCAAATAAAAAAAAAGGTTACTTAAAAACAGTAGGCTTTCATGGCACCCTGGGTGGACCCTCCCCCACACCTCACCAGCTCAGTACAGAGCTAGCCAGCTCTCCCAGTGCAGATCCCTGAACCCAGGTCTGTTGGAAGGAAAGTAACACTTGTGCACATACTGGAAGCATGTATGTGCCTCAATCCATCTGGTGGCGGCCTCCGTGACTTGTTGTTCCAGAACTTACCCTACATGTAGAAGGGTAAGTTCAGAATGCTGAATGCTATGGGTAAGCAGTCAAGTTGTGCTGCCTGAAACAAGGGATTGCAGGCTGCAAGACATATAGTGCAGTGTCAGGGACTATGAGAAAATTATTTCTTAGGGAAGAGGGAACATCCAGAACCATGTAAATGGGGAATGCCTAGGACCACATGTGTATGCCCAAGAAAGGACACATGTGCAGAAAGAATCAAGGAGACCCCTATACTTGGTGTGGAGCTATTCTTAAACTCATTGTATGGATAAGCCCTGAAGGAGAGCATTTGAACAGGTCAATCTGCAACGACTGTGAAAGGTAATTTTTTTTTTCCTTCTTCTCTTTTTTTCTTTATTTTCTTGTAGTGCTTGTCAATCAAGGAAAGATCTGCCATAATTCTAGCTGGATAGAAGCCTAAAGAACAGACACCTCAGAGTCAAAATTCCGGTGATACATATTAAAAATTTTTTTGAAAGTTCAGATTTCAACAAAAGGTTACAAAGAATACAAAGAAACAGTAAGCAATGACTCAGGCTAAAGAGAACATTAAAGCTTTAAAAACATCAATTAGAAGGACAAGACTTGAAGGACATCCTGGACAAAGATTATTTTAAATCAAAATTTAAAGAACAATCCTGCATATTATATAGGATTCCCATACATCGCCCCACCACCGACAGCTTACACTGTTGTGACACATTTGTTTCAAGTGATGAAAGAACATCATCATAATATTAATGCTATTCATAATTAATAGTTTATATTTGATGTATTTTTCCCACAAACTATCCTTTTATTAATATCATGTATTAGTACTGTGTGTTTGTTATAGTTCATGAGAGAACATTCTCTGTTTGTATCATTAACCACAGTCCATCATTCACCATGGATTTCACTGTGTTATATGGTCCCCTGACTTGTACAAGCCATCCAAAGGGTACACTCAGTGGCTTTCAGTTTCATCACAGAGTTGTGCTGTCATAAGCTCAAAAATTTGATAATGTTTTCATTACTTCAAAGTAAAAACCCCATACTCCCTTATGCCCTCCATTATTAACCCTTAGCATTAATATAGTACCTTGCCATTGTTGTAAAATGTTACAATATTTCCATTCACTAGTCTATATGTTACATTAGTTGTATTTTCCCCATGTATCTCCATATTCTTAACACCTTATAAAAGAGGAACATTCTTCAATTTGTACTATTAACCACAATCATTATCCACCACTGGCATCAATCAGTTATACAGTACCTGGATTATCCTTTAGCATTCTTTCAATTGACATTAACCTCCTTTAGCTACCCCTTTCAGCCACATTCACATTTATATATCAGCAGTGTTAGTTATACTCACCATAATATGTGGCCATCAACTCTATCCATTTCTACACATTTAAAATCCACCTTTTAAACATTCTACATACATTCAGCATCAGCTCCCCCCTTCTTAATTCATATTCTATCTTCTAGTAATCTATACTCCATAGTTTAACTCCATGAGTTTATTCATCATATTGAGTTCATATTAGTGAGACCATATAAAATTTGTCATTTTGTGTCTGTCATATTTCACTCAACATAACATCCTCAAGGTTCATGCTTGTTGACATAAGCATCTGACTTCATTTCTTTTTACACATAAATAGTATTCCTTCATATGTACATACCACATTTTGTTTATCCGTTCATCTGCTGATGGACACTTGGTTTGTTTCCATCTTTTAATAATTGTGAATAATGCCACTATTAACAATGGTGTGCAAATGTTTGTTCATGTCCGTATTTTCAATTCTTCTGAATATATTCATAGTAGCAGGATAGCCAGATCATACGGCAGTCGTATATTTAGCTTCCTGAGGATACACCAAACTGTCCTCCACAGAGGCATGAGATAGGGGTCCTCTTTCTTTTAGTTATGATTATCCAGTTCTCCCTGTACTCTATTGTTGAATAGAGTGTTCTGACCCAGCTGGGTTGTTTTGATAACCTTGTAAAATATCCCTTGATTACAGAAGTGAGTATCTACTTCTGAATTATCAATTCAATTCCATTGGTCAATATGTCTATCCTTATGCAAGCTCCATACTGTTTTTTACCACTGTAGCTAAGTAATATGCTTTAAAGTCAGGAAGTAAGAATCTGCCAAATTTGTTCTATTTTAAGATATTTTTGGCTATTTTGGGGCACCTTACCCTTCCAAGTAAATTTGATAATTGGCTTTTCATTTCTGCAAAAAAGGCTGTTGGAAGTTTTTTTGGGATTGCATTGAATCTGTAAATCAATTTGGGTGGAATTGACACCTTAACAATATTTAGTCTCTATCCATGAACTTGCATTTTTTTAGCTCCTCTTTGGTTTCCTTTAGCAATGTTTTGTAGTTTTCTGAAACTACAGGGCCTTTGTGTCCATGGTTAATTTATTCCTAAATATTTGATTCTTTTTGATGCTTTTGAAAATGGATTTTTTTTCCTGACTTCCTTCTCAGATTGCTCATTAGTATTGTTTAGAAATGCTACTGATTTGTGCATATTAATCTGGTATCCTGCCACTTTTCTGAACTTGTCTATTAGTTCTAGTATCTTTGCTGTGGATTTTCTTGGGATATTCTAGGTATAGGATCATATCACCAATGAATAGCAAAAGTTTTACATCTTTCTACCCTATATGGTTGCCTTTTATTTCTTTTTCTTACATAATTGCTCTAGCTAAAGCTTCTAGCACAATACTAAGTAACAGTGGTGACAGTGGGCATCATTGTCTTGTTCCCGATCTCAACAGGAAAGCTTTCATTCTTTCACCATTGAGTACCTTGTTAGCTGTGGGTTTTTCATATTCACATTTTACCATGTTGAGAATGTTTCTTTCTAATCGTACCTTTTGGACTGTTTTTATCAAGAAAGGATGCTATATTTTGTCAACATCTTTTCTGCATCAATTGAGATTATCATGTGATTTTTCTTCTTCTATTTTTTAATGTGGCTTATCACATTAATGGGTTTTCTTTTGTCGAACTAAATGTTAAATGTGCTTTTGACTTTGTTTAGCGAGTATTTTACTGAGGATTTTTGCATTTATATTCATTAGAGAAATTGGTCTGTAATTTTCTTTTTTTCTTAGTGTCTTTAACAGTCTTTGTTGTTAGGGTGAAGTTGGCCTCATAGAATGAGTTTGATAGTTTTCCCTCTTCAATTTTTTGGAAGAGATTGAGCAAATCTGTTTGAGATCTTTGAATGATTGGTTGAATTCATTGGTGGGGCCATCTGGTCCTAGGCTTTTCATTTTGATGTGGTTTTTGATGACTGTTTCAATTTCTTCACTTGTGATTGGTTTGCTGAGGTCTTCTATTCCTTCAAGGGTCAGTGTAGGTGGTTCATGTGTTTCTAGGAATTTGTCCATCTCATCTACATTATCTAGTTTTTGTTTTTATTTTTATTTATTTCTCCCCCTCTCCCCTCATTATTTGCACTCACTCTCTGCTCTTTGGGTCTGATTGTTGTGTTCTTGTCTTCTTTTTAGGAGATACCAGGAACCAAACCTGGGACCTCCCATGTGAGAGGGAGGCACCCAATGGCTTGAGCTACCTCCATTCCCCACTTATTTTGTCTTTCATTGAGTTTCCCACTTATTGTGTCTCTCATTGTGTTTCCTTGGTTGCATCATCTCATTGTGTCATCTTGTTGCCTCAGCTTGTGGGGCCAGACCATTGTCAGCTAGCTGTCTTGCTTCTCTTCTTTAGGAGCCACTGGAACTGAACACTGGATATCCCATGTGGTAGGAGGATGCCCAACTACTTGAGCCACATCTGCTTCCCTACATTGTCTAATGTTTTGTCATACCCATGATCTCAATTATTTCTGTGGGGTCAGTGTTAATGTCCCCCATCTCATTTCTGATTTTATTTCTTTGCGTCTTCTCACTTTCCCCCCCCTTTGTCTGTCTAGCTAAGCGTTTGTAGATTTTGTTGATCTTCTCAAAGCACCAGTTTTTGGTTTTGGTGATTCTTTCTATTGTTTTCTTGTTTTCAATTTCATTTATTTCTGCTCTGATCTTTACTATTTCTTTCCTTCAGCTAGGTTTTGGATTAGTTTTCTGTTCTGTTTCTAGTTCCTCAAGGTGTGTAGTTGAGTCTTCAAATTTAGCTCTTTCTGTTTTTCTAATGTAAGCATTTAGGCTATTAATTTCCCTCTCAATACTGCCTTTGCAGTGTCCCATAGGTTTTCATATGCTGTGTTCTCATTTTCCTTCATGTCAAGTTATTTGCTGAATTGTCTTGCAAGTTTTTCATTGACCCACTGATTATTTAAGAGTGTGTTTAATCTCCATATATTTATGTATTTTTCTTTTTTCCATTATTGACTTCCAGTTTCATTCCAGATCAGAGAAAGTCCTTTGCACAATTTCAGTCTTTATCAATTTATTGAGACCTGTCTTATGACCCAACATATGGTCTATTCTACAGAAGTGTCCATGAGCACTTGAGAGGAATGTATATCCTGCCATTTTGGGGTGTAAGGCTCTATAAATGTCATTAGGTCTTGTTCATTGTTCAAGCTCTTTGTTTTTTTATTTATCCTCTTTCCAGATGTTCTATTCAATGTTGAGAATGGGGTATTGAAGTCTACAACTATTATTGTAGAGATGTCTATTTCTTCCTTCAGTTTTGCCAGTGTGTGCATCATGTACTTTGGACACCCAAATTAGATTCATAAATATTCATGATTGTTATTTCTTCTTGGTGAATTGCCTCTTTTATTAATATTTGATGAACTTCATCCCTTACTATGAGTTTGCATTTAAAATCTAAATGTCTTATATTAGTACCACTACTCCAGACCTTTTCTTTTTTTTTTTTTTTTTTTTTTTTTTTTTTTTTTTTTTTTTTGCATGTAATTTCTTTTCCCAACCTTGACTTTCAGATTGATTGTGTCCATGCATCTAAGATGAGTCCCTTATAGACAGCATATAGATGGCTCATGATTTTTATCCAGTCTGTCAATCTATGCCTTTTGATTGGGGAGTTCAATCCATTAGCTTTTAATGTTATTCCTGTAAGGCATTACTTATTTCATCCATTTTGTCCTTTGGTTTTCCATTACCATATCTTACTATTGTCTGTCCTTTTACTCTTTGAGTTGGTTAAGCTAGTATGTCAACTCAGCCAAGTAATTGTGCCCAGTTGTTTTGGCCAAGGAAGAACTGGGCTAATTGTAATACCAGGACATTTATGGAGTTTATCATCAATGAGTTTACTGCATAGATGACTGATTACATCTACAATCAACCAGGGAGTTTGCCTTCAGCAATGAGTGATGTTTTATCCAATCAAATGAATGCCTTATAATGGGAAGTGATTTCAGTATTCAGAGAGAATTTCCCAGTGTGTCTTTGGACAGCCATCTCCCAGGAACTCATAATAACCTTGATCAGACTTTAATTGGAGCCCCTGGTTTGCAATCTGGACTTGTGCATCCCCATAGTCATGTGTGAGAATTTTATGAAATCTCATACTATTTATAGATATCTCCAGTTGATTCTGTCTCCCTAGAGAACCCAAACTAATACCCCCTTTTATTTACCCTTTTTAATAATCTTCATTTTATACTCTTCTCCAAGTCTCTCTCCCTTGTATTTTCCTTTCAGGCAGCAGCACTCCCTTTAGTATCTCTTGTAAGTCAGGTCTTTATATAACAAACTCTCTCAGTTATATTTGCCTGTGAAGAATTCAAATTCCCTCTCATTTTTGAAGGATTGTTACCCTGGATAAAGAATTTTTGTTTGGTAGTTTTCTCTTCAGTACCTTAAATATATCATACCACTGCCTTCTTGCTTCCATGGTTTCTGATGAGAGATTGACACATAGACTTATTGAGCTTCCCTTGTAGGTGATGAGTTGTTTTTCTCTTGCTGCTTTCATAATCCTTTCTTTATCTCTGACATTTGACATTCTGAGTAGAAGGTGACTTAGAGTAGGTCTATTAAGATTTATTCTGTTTGGGGTGCATTGTCCTTTTTGGATATTGATATTTATTAATTTTTTCATAAGGGTTGGGAAATTTTCAGTCATTAATTCCTCAAATATTCTTTCTGCCCTTTTCCATTTTCTTCTCCTGAATATCTATAATGTAAATCTTTGTGCATTTGCATTATTATTGAATTCCCTCAGACCCTGTTGACTTATTTCCACTCTTTTCTCTCTGTGTTCTGTTGTCTTTTTGAATTCACATGCTTTGTCTTCTAATTGACTAATTATGTCTTTAGTCAATTCAAATCTGCTCTTATATGCCTCTAATATATTTTTAATATTATCCATTTTGCCTTTTATTCCCATTATTTATGTTACTTTTCTTTACAGGCTTTCAAATTCTTCTTTATGCTCACCCAGTGTCTTCTTAATATTCTTTATTTCTTCAGCCATATTTCCCTTCAACTCCTTGAATGGATTTAGAACATTTGTGTGAACATCACTGATTAGTTTTCTTAAAGCCTGTGTCTTGTCAGGATCTTTTATTTGTTCCTTTGACTGGACCTTTTCTTCCTGTTTCTTAGTATGGCTTGCAATTCTCTCTTGGTTTGCAAATTCCCAAAGCTGCTCCCTTGTATAGCTTTTTGCCCTTCCTACATTGTTTTTGTAAACAAGTTGAGCCCTGCCAACCTACTCTAATGCAATCTTCCCAGACATCCTCACAAAGACTTCTGTTTAAAAGGTCTTCAATATGCTAAAAGTATTACAGGAAAACAAGAACAGAGAACTAAAGGAAATCAGTTGTGGGGGTCCAGTGGGTCCCCTTCCTAAGGGATACTCAGCCTGTAGTATGCAGCCACCTGCATGACCCAGGGCACAAGTTAAAATGTAAAAAACTTCCTCACAGGGAAACAATATAGATGATATGGTAGACTGCTATGTTGTACAGGCTGTACAGTACCTTTTTACATTAACATCACCAGGCTCCATTTATGTAAATCTGTTATGAAATGTCTTTGTTCTGAAGCCTTATATATTTCCCCTTATTTTCCCACCTCTTTGTAGAGCACTAACTTCATTCTCTGAACCACTGCTTTTGGAAACCCTCTTCTCTCTGTAAGTCCCAATAAGTAAAGCTTATGTTTAATACTGTACCAGGTGCATTCCTTGGTCTTTCTGCAATCCTGATCTGTGCCCTTTAGGAGCTGGGCTGAAACAATTGGTGAGCCACCAGCCAGGAGACCAAAGGACTGCTGGCAGTAGCAAGCATGAACTCAGGGAAAGGAGAATCTGTGTTGTAAATCTTGGGTTGGCCTATAACGTCCATGTGGAGAGGAGTAGCTGCCCTCCATGATGAATGGGGACTGCTGAGAGAGTACAGTGTCATTCAAAAACTCAGGCAGGTATTCTGGCAGTGCTACAGCAGGTAGCAAAGCAGCTGTGTTTAAATAAGAAAAAAGGAGTTTTCCAGATGGCAGCAGTTGTAGCATGGCCCCTGTTTGGAGCCCTGCAGGTTGCTATTGAGGCAGAACAAGTGGCAAAAGCTTCTGTGTGCTGTTAAAAGAAGAGTTAAAGTTAAGAAGGGGCAGGTGCCTGGCATATGCAAAGATGAAAGATTCCTTAACTGATCATCTGTACCAAGTTAATAATCAATTAGAAGCCCTGACTTAGAGATATGCTTGGGCTAAGGGCCCCAGGCTACCTCAAGTCCAGGTTCAGAGGCTACTAACCACCTTTGGGTGGGACCCTAAGGCATGGGACCCTATGGACTCCTCCTCAGATAAGGAAAAAGAGGAAGAGTGGAGAAAATGCTGTGTGTGACAAAATAGGAAAATGTAGGCCTGAGAATTAAGAATCATAGTTTGTCCTGTAATTCCCCAATTTAAACTTCTTAACAGCCTTAAAATGAGGGTAATTAATCCAATTACCAAATTTCAGTAAGTAAAGATAAAGTCCTTGAAAGCTATGAAAAGATCTTTTTTAAATTATGATTAAAATAAACTAAGCATTTATAATATATTGCAGAACCTTGAAGTCAGTATGCTTTTAAGGTTATTCACAATCTTAGAATTTTATTTTTAAAAAGGAGGTTTTAGCATCCTGTAAATAGAGGAAAAAGAAAAACACTTCTTGCATAAACTATAATTGTTCCAAAAATTTTTTTTTTTTGGCTTGGCTATGATCTCCCTGGGTTTATAGGATACTAATAAAATAAATTAGCATTATATGTATTAAATCTTCAAGATGATGAAAATTATAAATTTGTGTTTAATAAAATATAAATCTGTCCTAAAGCGAAATAACTAGTTTTCACAGAAAAGAATAAGTAATGTACAACAAAACTTAAATGGATAGAAGTACATTTCTTTGGTTGCTAATTGTAATTTAATAAGTTTATTCAAAGTGTAAAAGTAGAAATTAAAGTACTAAAAATAATTAAGTTTATTTGATATGTTATAAACTAATTTGGAAGTATTTAGAAATTATATAAAAATTAAAAGAAACAGACTTCAGTATTGTCAAACTCCCTTGTGCATTCAAACTGGGCCTCAGTACCCTGCATAATGCTTCTCCTTTTGAGTTATTGGATAGATTGTCACTGTGATCCCTTAAACAGTAAAAGTATCTACTACGTCTCTGGACATGGCTCCTGAAGTGGATGGAAACGCTTTGCTATTTTGGACTCGTGCAGCAGCTGGCAATGGTTTGATTTGGCCAGATTTTTCCTCCAGACTGGCTCTGTTTCATAGTGCCAAAAGGTGCTGTGTACCAGGCTAGTGGAACAATGGAGGTTCCCTCCAAGGGCCAACAGTGCTGCAGCATGCTGGCTGCAATATCAAGTGGACCAATAATTAACAGAGTAAAGGTAGAACTTAAACACAATTGTCATTATGGCCAGTGTGATGGTTAGGCTAATGTGTTAAGTTGGCCAGGTAATTGTGTCCAGTTGTTTGGTCAAGCAAGCACTGGGTTAATTGTAATACAAAGACATTTATGGGCTTTAGTCACCAGTGAGCTTACTGCATAAAAAGCTGATTACATCTACATCAGTCAAGGAGATTGCCATCAACAATGAGTGATACTTTATCCAATCAGTTGAATGCCTTAAAAGGGGAAGTGATTTCAGTATTCAGAGAGAATTTCCAAACATGTCTTTGGACAGCCAACATCTCTGAGAAACTCATCAAGGACTTTCATTGGACTTTCATTGGAGCCCCTTTGTTTACAGCCTGCCTGCAGAACCTGGACTTGTACATCCTCAGGGTCACATGAGACACTCATAAAATCTCATACTCTTGACAGATATTTCCTGTTGATTCTGTTTCCCTAGAGTACCCTGACTAATACAGCCAGCTCCCATGGAGAAACAACAGGTATGGTATTGCAAACCTGAAGCTTACATCTATTAACTTCAGCTCAAAAAGAACTTGTGCATCATTAATTACTGCACTAATTAGAATTAAGTGCTGTACCTATATACCTGATAAATGTAATAGTATCTCCTCTATTCTAGATCATATGCAGAAGGATATTGAACATGCTAAATGTCTTGGTAAACTTAATTCATTTTCTAAGTTTATTTCTTCCAGAATCAGTGCTTTCCAGAACAAGATAATAGTCATGCAGGGATTTCATCCAGTTCTAACCATGGTGCCAGACCTACTTTCCTTCAACCTCAATAGAATAGCAGAGAGTTTAAAACCCTGCCAGGCAGGGACCAGATCACTGTCCCTAACCAGCAGGCAGCAGCTACAGAAGAATGAACATCACCCTTCAGCTCCCCCTTAAGAATAATAGTGTAAACTCTCTGAGGGGAAAGTTGGGGCAGGTTAGTATAGGAAACAAGGAAGGTGGCTGGTCAGGCTAAAGACCACCAAAGACCCTAGTCATGAGGTCCAATTTGAAAGTCCCAGACTCAAAGGAAATCCTAAATAACTCCAAACAGAAAGGCTTCCCCATTGGTTCCCTGAAAGCTGACAAGTGAAGGTAAAAAGTCAACCAATCAGAACAGCAAATAGCTGAGGCCCTTTGTATGTCTATGCAAACTCTACTTATGTCTAAGCTAGTTTTTGATGTCACTATAGAACACTCAGAGAATTTAAAGGGGGAAAACATATAGTATTGGAAGCCCTCCCATAGAAACTGCTGACCTGGTACTTTATTGTCTACTAAAGGAAATGTTGCCTATATCCTGTTAGACCAGCAGAATCTGCCTTGAACCATAACTCCTGCAAATTGGACAGCGTGGGACACCTTGCTGGCATGTCAGAATTTGACCACTGACAAGTTTGGAACAAAACCTTCTTATTGAATATTTTCAATGTTGTGAATATATTCCTGATCACTCTCATAATGTCTGGCTATTGGTCCTCTGTCTAATTGGTTCAACTCCCTCTCCTGGCCTTGGTGACACGTCTTTGTAAGTCTACTAGCTTTTGGTGGAGAACTCTTAGTGTTCTGTTGTATGCTGTACTGTTGTAGTGGAATGTGAATGCAGAGTGTATCCTATGGGTAATGCAGACTGCTACATCGGGTGGATTGTGGGGATCCCTAAGGGAAACTCAGCCTGCAGTATGCAGCCACCTGCATACCACAAGACATAAGTTAAAATGTAATAAACCTCCTCACAGGGAAGCGATACAGATGGTATTGTAAACTGCAGTGTTCTCCTGGCTGTACAGTTCCTTCTTACAATAACATCACCAGACCCCATTTATGTATATCTATTATGAAATGTCTTTGTTCTGGGCCCCTATATATTGCCCCTTATTTTCCCAACTCTTTGTAGAGCACTAACTTCATTCTCTGAACTGCCACATTCGGAGACTCTCATCTCTGTAAGTCCCAATAAATAAAGCGTATGTCTAATACTGTACCAGGTGCATTCTTTGGTCTTGCCAATGTCCCAACACGTGCTCTTCAGTAGATGGGTTGTAACATCAGGAAAATGAAAGATGTATACAAAGTCAATATCAACAGAAAGATGGAAATTATGAAAAGGAACCAAACAGAACTGAAGACTACAGTAACAGAAATTAAATACACCCTGGAAGAGTTCAACAGTAGATTGTAGATTGGACTTGGCAGAAGAAAGAATCAAGAATTTTAAGCTAAGACAGATGATATCCTGAGGAGCAGAAAGAGGAAAGAATGGAAAAAAGAAAGAAAGAAAAGAAAGAAAGAAAGAAAGAAAGAAAGAAAGAAAGAAAGAAAGAAAGAAAGAAAGAAAGAAAGAAAGAAAGAAAGAAAGAAAGAAAGAAAGAAAGAAAAGAGTTTTTGAATAAGTTCTGTGGGACTTCAGAAAAAGAAGAGACAAATGGACAGAGAGAATATTCAAAGAAGTAAGGTCTGTTAACTTCAGAAATGTAATGAAAGTTACGAATATACACATCCACAATACTCAACAAACTTCAACCAGGGTAAACCCAAATAGACCTACATTATAGCATATTATAATCAAATGGTCGAGTGTCAAACAGAAAATTATGAAAGCCACAAAAGCAAAACTATGTGTCACATACAAGAATCTTCAATAAGATGGTGTTGATTTTTCATCAGAAACCATGGAGGCAAGAGTCAGGGGCATGAGATAAAGTGCAAAGTACAATAATAAATTGCCAACCAAGGATCCTATATCTGGCAAATACTTTTGATGGATTGTTCAAGGCATGGGACTGTGTAACACAGTGAACCCCGTGTTTGATGATGGACTGTAGTTAACAATAAAAATATGAGAATGTGCTCTCATGAATTATATCAAATAGACAATACTAATACATGATGTTAATAATAGGGTAGTTTATGGGGAAAATATACCATATGTAAGCTATGGACTCGAGTTAGCAGAAATATTTTGAGTATGTTCTTTAATCATTTGTAACAGATGTTCAACAACAATGCAAAGTGTTTATGGTGGGGTGATATATGGGAATCCTGTATGGTATGCATGATTGTTTTGTAAAATTACAACTTCTCTAATGAAAAATAAATATTCTGGAGGTTGGCCTCAGTTTAAAAAAAAGAAAAAGGAAAGATTAAGACATTTCCAGTAAAATCTAAGAGAGTTCATCATCAAGACTGGCCCTACAAGAGATGCTAAAAATGTTCTGCAGGTTGAAAGGAAAATATTGAAGCAACATGAAGAAATAATAATCTCCAGTGAGAGTAATAACATGGATAAATATAAATATCAGTACTATTGTAGTTTTGGTTTGTCACGCCACTTTTTACTTCCCACAGGAAGTAAAGGCATAAAAGGCAAATTCATAAAATGTAATGCTATATCATTGGTTTAGGACTAATAATATATAAACATGCAATCTTTGATAAGAACTACATAAAATTGGGGGGGGGCAGAGGGCTACAGGAACATAGTTCATGTATACCATTTAAGTTGGTATCAAAGCAAATGAGATTGTTATAGATTTACAATGTTAAATTTAAGCCCAATGATAACTAAAAAGAAAATATATGAGAATATGCAAATCCATATAGACAGACATTACAGTAAAGTTTGGCGGGGGGAATTAATGCATAATGAGTGTGGAGAGTTGGGACATTTTCAGTAATGGAATATGGTAAGAGTTCCACAATATTGTGAATGTTAGGAATCTCATTTTATGATATGCTTTGGAGTGGTTGATATGGGATAGTTTATGTTCTATATATGTTCTATAATTGTTCCCACAATTTAAAAAGAGAGAGATTAAAGAGAAAATGACAATAAAATGCAATACATGATCCTGAAAGGGATCTATCAAGGGAAGAGAAAAGTCTCAAAGGAATATTATTGGGGCATATGAAAAAATTGGAATATAGACTGTAAGCATTAGGTCAATGTTAAATTTCTAGAAATTGATAATTCACACAAAAGGTGGTTACATAAGTGAATATCTTTGATGGCAGTACTAAGTGTCCAAGGAGCATAAGTATACACCCTACACTCAAGTGTTCAGAAAATGGATTGATAAATAGTGGGAGAAAGAAAGAAAGAAAGGAAGGAAGGAAGGAAGGAAGGAAGGAGGGAGGGACGGATGGAGGGAGGAAATGAAGCTAAATGTTAAAACTGGTGGATGTGGTTATCTGGGGGGGCAGAAGATAGGGGTATTTTGGAGTTCTTTGTATGGGGTTTGCATTATTTTTGTAACTGTCCTGAAGTTTGAAAATATTTCAAAATAAGAAAAAATTACATCGAGACAGTAAACCTGGGAGTTTTTATTGTTTGCTTGTTTCTTTTAATTTTCTGTTTAATCTGATGGAGGGCAATTATTTGAGTGACTTTTCTAATTAAGATGGTTATTGTTGAGGAATTTGAGGTTTAGAGATACTAAGTAACTGGCATACACTCAGAGAACTACTAAGTGTTAGAGCTGGAAGACGGATGAAGAAAATTTGGTGCCAGTGTCCATGTAATTGACAGGAGGAAGAGGATGTTAGGAATGGGGTGGCTGTGAAGATAAAAGATTTTATCTGGACAAAATGAGATGGAAGATAGTATGGAACAATCTGATGAAGATGATCAGTAGGCAGCTAACTATTGGCTCACTTTAATAAAAGAGAAACAGAAAAGTACAATTGTTAAAAGCTTATGGCCTTGAATTGCCTGTCTGAATCTTCGTCCAGGCTCTACTATTTTTTAGCATTATCGCTTTGGGCCTTAATTTTTCTTTCTATTAATTATCTATATCTATTATCTATAGAGATAATAAGATCTACCTCAAAAGGTTTCATATTGTACATATAAAATATTTAGAAGAGTTATTACTAAATAAATTCAATCTTAGCTTATTTCCTAGTATGTGTGTGTGACCACAATCCAAGGAAGGGATATAAAAAAGGGAAATAGATTTTGGTATCATCACTATTCAGGTAGTAAAGTATTTGGGAGTGAATTGAATTATGCAAGAAGAAAAAGTAGAATGAGAAGAAAACTAAAACCAGGGCTAATTTACTGTGATTTTTATTTGATTAAGATTAATTATGGTTTTAATTTAATGAAATGGGTAAATTGGGGCCACATTTAAACTTCAGAAATAGCAGATTAAAATGATTTTTTTTATTTTGACAAATAAAAGAAAATATAATAGCAAAGACATTTTTTATAGTGGTTATTCTAGAAGAATGGTTATGACATGGTAAGGAGTTCTGATTGTAATAACTGAATGTAAGTTCCAATTTTGAAAAATGCTTTGGAAGAAGATTTTTGATAGATGAGGTAAGGCTGACTTAGGACAAGAAGAAATAAAAAATGACTATATATTTAAAAGCCTGGAGGGGCAGGTATAATGATGATATTGACAGTGATGGGAACACAGAGAAGTTAGAAAAAGTAA
>JAQZBX010032299.1:0-17530 GCA_029593785.1 Cabassous unicinctus | reverse complement strand
GTGCTGCCCTCCTTTTCCTGGGACTGACATTACTTATATATGCAGCATTATTTTCTATGGAACCCATCCCAGCCTCAGAATTTTCTCTAACATAGGCGTTGGAGCCAATACTTCTCCAACTTGAATAGTTTCAGAACAACCTGGAAGACTTATTAAAACATAGATTTCTGGTCTCCATGCCCAGAGATTATGTACGTCTGGGGTGGGGCCGAGAAGGTGCATTTCTAACTAGTTCCCGGGCAATGCAGATGCTGCTGGTCTGCGGACCACACTTTGAGAATTGTGGCTCTGGGCAGCCACTGTCTACAAAGAGGTGTTGGCACAGGAGAAGCAGCATTTGCTTCTCCTGGTACATAGAGTGTCAATATTTTATTAGCTACCACATTTTATTTCCCTGGGGCTTTGCCTCTCTACCTGTTTGCTTTCTAGAATTGGTCTCAAGCTTTATTTAATTTGTATTCTCTAAACATAACGTAAATTGGTATTAGCTCAATTACCATAATTAGGCACAGAAAACTGTGTGATGAGGCAAAGTATTAAGTATAAAGAGTCTTTGAATTATCTGTGAATTTACAACACTCATTCTATAACATGTTCGCCAATTCTGTGCATATAAGAGCAATACTTAATTGTTGCATTATGAAATATCCCTTAAGGTCTCTTCAAATGACACTTCTCCTATGTAGTCTTTTATATTTTTCATATCCAGAAACTCCCTATCGTCTCGAGACTATGAATTTTTTTACCTCTATAAAATGCACACATTTATCCTTATTTGGATAAATGACTGATCCTCTATATTAGGATATCAGTATTATATTAGCTGAGAAAATATAGATTTTTTTTCTTCTTTGCATGTCCTACTGTGACATACTGGTGATTTTTGTTCCGCAGGTGCAGGCCAGCTTGCCCTCACCAGGAGGCCCCAGGAACCCAACCCAGGGCCTCCCATATGGTAGAAGGGAGCCCAACCACTTGAGCCACATCCGCTTCCCTGTGCATAGAATGTTTTTGGTAAATTTTAGTTCTTCATTGAGGAAATCCAATTTAAGTGCTAGACTAAAATAAAAGACATACTGAGGGCTATTGCAAATAGGAAATCATCTTACCAGGGGAAAAGGACTCATTCTGCCCTTTACTCAGCAAACATGGAATGTGTTTCTCCAATGAAATGAGCACCAGAACAAATGGCCTATTGGGTTTCAAGAAGAATGGATTAATGTGATTTTAGAGCTGGTGGATAACTTACAGATCAACGTGGTTCAACCACCAATTTAACAGAAACTTTAATTTAGGATGCTGAAGGACAGAGATTAAAGAAGTTGACCAGTGCCACATAGAGCCAGGATTCAGAGCAGACTCTGTGGGTGAATGGGGCAAGGAGAGGATTTGCATACTATGGTTTACTTCTTGGCTTTGTGACCTCCTGGGCAATTTACTTAACTTCTCTTAAATTTAATTTATACCTCTGTAAAATGGACATGATATAACTTGCCTTAGGAGATGGTTATAAGAATTGGAGAAAAACACATATATGGCCTAATGCCTTACAAATAGAAAGTAACCAATAAATGATCCTTTGTTATAATAATTCTAACAGCCCCTGTTCCTGACTCCCAGTGCAGTGCTCCTTCCTGTGTTTAGCAGTGAACTTGGGTACCTGGTCCTTATTTGAGTAACTTTGTCAGTACCCCACACCCTCTCTGTATGCTCCATTTTCAGCCTAGGCATATGTTTATATTTCATTTGCTTCATAAAGAATCATGTATTTAATTTATAACTCTAAAATTCAATTGGCCAAGTCGATCGTCGATCAAATATTGTTTTTCAACTATGACAGGGTCTTCTTGAATGTGCTGTCCTAGTGTGTTGCACCCTTGACTGTACAGGCTGCTCCGTGATCTTTACATCCACTGCACAGTCTCATTTAGGAATTCTGAGGAAGAAAAACCACTTTTGATTAATCATTTTCTGCTAAGGAAAGCACTCAGCATTTTCTATGTATTGTTACATAATCTGGGTGGTTCACAAACAGGGGTTGGCGAATTTTTCTGTGCAGGCCAGATAGTAAATATTTTAGGCCTTAGGAGCCTTGTGGTTTTTGTGACAACAGCTCAATTCTGCTATTACCTCTATGCTTGTAGCAAGAAAACAGCCATAGACTGTACATAAACGAATGAGCGTTGCTAATGCTAATATAACTTTTTTGTGAATACAGGTGGGGGGGCTCGATTTAACCCACAAGCTGAAATTTGTTGACTCCCCCCCATCTAGAATATTATGATCTGATTTGGGACATTTGCTCTAAGAAGCTGCTTTTCAGAATAACAGAGTGACAGCTTTATTTAGAATTTAAAAGTTATGATCTAATAATGAGAAAGTGATCAAGTTTTGAAGCTCATGCTTTCAATTAAAAGTATCTGGGAAACATCTAGGAAATATAAAATAATGCAGAAATGTCTGGAGATACAGAAAAAATGACCAATTTTTCAATATTTTCACTGGGCAGTGAAGTAAAAATTCATGATATCTCTTTTGGAAAAATGCAGTTCTAATGAACCTCAAGAACGGGTGTTAAGCTTCCAGGATTTGTGATTGAGAGTTGGAAGCTGCTGGCCACTTGCCTGTCCAGAAACAAGTGGAGAAGGCAGAGCTCACTCTCTCTAAGACACCATCTGCCAGGGGCTAGAACTTCATAAAAAGGCTGTGGAAGACCTTCTCTAAACCCCCCATTCCCCCTGGCTCAAGCACAGAGCTGCTTTGCTCAGTGTACTATTAAGGTGGGATTTTGAGATTTTTTTGGGATTTTGGGATAAGTTTCCTAAACCACAAAGTTGCTAACTGTCCTTTGGGCAGAGTCAGGAGGAGCTCTGGCTTCAGTACAACGGGCAGGTTTAACAAAGGCGTTGGAAACGGGGAAGGAGTAATGCCGTGTTGTTGCACCCAGGGCACCCCAGTGTCTGTCTTGTCTACTTCTCTATCCTCTGTGCAGTATGTATTTTCTTTTGGCTTAGTAAGCCCAGCAAAAGTAGCAGAGGTCACACACTGAAGTTAGTGTGTGACTGGTAACAACTCCCCGTCTAAACATGCCTATATATCCATGAGGGAGGCTGAGAAGTTTTAAGTAGGTAGCTCTAGAAGTATGGCCATATTTAGAGGATTTCTCCTTACAGGTCATGTTGCAGTTCCTTGAAGAATTTCGCTTGAATCTCTGAGATGTGGTCCTTCAACCTTTACTGGAATGGATCCAGAATCAGGGAGCACAGTGTTACATGAAGCAGCCTTCCTTTTTTTGTTGGACAACTTTGGTTTCTAGAGTTTTCTAGAAACTCTAGAGTGGTCTTTCTAAGAAGGAACCTTAATTGGATGCTTTACAATGTATTGACTTGACCTCCACCTTCTTTTACAATCTATATGAGAAAAATCATGACCCTCTCTGTCTCTCTCTACTTTCAATCGTCGTCCGTCTGTAGTCTGCTCTTTGTCCCTCTCTCTATGTCCTCCTCCCTCTCTCCTTTCATCTTACTATTCTTGGTTCTGCCTTTCTACTTCCTCTTTCCTCCCATCCTATCTTCTTCCTCTGACTTCTTTCTAGCCTCCATCTGCTCATTTTTTCTGAAGTTTCTACAGGATGTATTGTCTTCGCCCAAACAAGACTTATGCCTGTTTTAAGTTCTTGATCAGAGACATTGTCTAGTAGCTTTTGGCTGTCTTTAATTTTGAGATTGATAAAGCAGAAGGAATATGTTATGACCAATTGATTTTAACTCCAACTCTTTATAATTTGTTTGGTGCATGGAAGGGAATGTGGTCAAGAATATTTGGCTTCAGAGCTGGTAGGGTTCACTCCAGGAGCCTTGTTTTCTAGGCTTGGTATGAGCATTATCTTGATGACACTGGAAGGGTCTTGGGAAAAATGCCCCGGTTAACGCCCCTTAAATCCTAGCTAAATATATGCATTCCTGCAAAACAACAGCCTCTGCATTAAAAACCTTTTGCCCTTGAAGTTAATACAGGTGTTAAAGTTTCCTGGTTGTGGACAGAAGGAATTTTATGTTCTTGATGCCCTCTGGTGGCCCCTTTGCAGTGCTGCAAGAGAGAAAGAAAAGCGGTTGAAGGATTTTGCTTGAATATGAGTAGGGCCCTAAAAATGGCTTCAACACCAGGCCTGAGAGTGGACGGCCTTCTTTTTATTTTATTTTTTTAATTTTTTAATTTTATTTTTATTTTTATTTGTTTTTTGATGGCCTTCTTTTTAATGTGCGTTTTAGCTGATGAAAATTCATTACCCATTTATCCAGGAAACTTCACGCACTTTCCATTCCCAATCACAGGTAGATATTTAACATTCGTTTTTAGAGTAGGGACATCTCCACTTGCAGATTACAGGGAGAATGGATTAGGTATTTCATTTTCACATTTGAAAGGAATAAGTTAGAGGAAAGAGTTAAAGTTTTCCCACCAGTGTGTGGTCTGTCATCTAATAGCCATTTAATAAATTACTAGACCATTTTAATTAAATGCCTCCCCCCAAGTTTATGTCCTGCTTTCTTTTTTGCTATTTAGTAGGCTAATTTTTATGATTATAGGATTTTTCATGATCAGAGAATTTTTTTAAAAAAATAAATCTCATATTATTCCTGGAGAGAAACACTCTTCTTATTGCGGCTATAATTGAGAGGCAGGTGGGATGTTCCTGGGACTTCGTTTTGGGTTGAGGAACGGCGTAGAGCTTCCCAAAAGGTGTCCCGTGAATTGGGTGTACTGACTTAGCAATCCCCGCAGCCGTCTGGACACTCTTTTGGGCTTATGCCAGCCCCTAAGCAACCCCCTCCATTTACCCTGATATGCCGTGCAATAATTACGATTTTCTTTTTGTGCCAGGACGTGAAAATGTTGAGGCTCACTGGCCCAGTGGGTTAGAGTTATGGACTCTGCCAAAGGCCCATCTGACTTGGAATACTAGCTTGAACCCCACCCAGCAATGAGGCACCCACCTGCTAGGGGTAGAATGAGGATTAACCCTGTGTGTGTCTCTCTGTGTGTGTGTGTGTGTGTGTGTGTGTGTGTGTGTGTGTGTGTGAATGGGGCTTGCTTGAAACAGCCTGGAGCACTAAACAGTAAATGTCAGCTATTGCTGTGTCTTATAATTATTCTCATCTGGGTTCTGTATTTGAGTTTTCTTTGTGGGAAAGGGAATGACTCAATATTTCTGTCAGTTTTGAAACGTACCTTCTTCCCATCTTTTTCATACTTTCTGCACCAATTGTGTAACTTCTGTTTTCTACTCTGAGGTAGAATTTTTTTCTCCCCCTGGGGTAAGGAGTGATGGTACTTGTTAAATGCCTTGTCTAAGGCCAGTTCCTATTTTCTGTCCGTGAGACGGCAGAAATGAAAGAGAAACTATTTTTAAAGGTGCGATTATTTGAATAAGGACACTCTTGTGGACTCCTGTTGGTTTTATTTTCTTTATCTTAAATTTATCCCAGAAATTGGCTCTCAAACACTACATGGGAAAATTGGTGTGGATGAGGAAGATACACTACTAGCTCTTTGCTGCCTGGTATTTTGAACTGAATAAAGTGCATTGATCTGGTTTTTATTTTAATCTGTTCTTTCTAAAGTAAAACAGGATTTTGCTGTAAATTGCTTGAATAGTTACTTTTCCTCCCCCAAAACACACTTTTCTATATTATTAAAGTTTTATTCTGAGGAGAAATGAGAAGCTTAATAGTACATCATACTTTCTTTAACCAGTGTTCCACATTTAGATTCTTTCAAAATTTTCTTTATAAATTGTAATGCTGGAGTAATGTTCTTGTGCCTAAATCTGTATATTCGACTCTCTTTCTTTTTTTGGAATTTATTGAAGTGAATGGATTTTTTTTTCTCTCACATGGTCTGAGCACTTCAAGTTTCTCATTGCAAAACTGTCAGTTAACTCTTGGTGGAGACTTTTCTGTTTTGCAGCCCAATCAGTGGTGTATAATAGGTCCACTTTCCCGAAACATTCTACCACATTGTGTGTAGAGTATCTTTGTTAATTTGATAGAGGAAAGTACTATTTTAATTTTTAATTTCTATTTGCATTAATAAATTTAGACCATTAGTTACATTTGGTTATGAGATATTTGCTTTTCTTTCATTGTTCTTGTCTTTCCTGTATATGTTCACATATATTTTTCTAACTTGTCATTTGCCTTTTAATTTTGTTTATAAAGATTTTGTAGCAAAAATATTTTCAAGTCCTACAATCCTATCCTGGAGAGTTCTTCCTTTGTTTTTGTGCCTAGAAAGGCCTTTTGCCTTTTGGGTGGGATACACATTAACCTTTTCTTTCTGGTTTTACGTTTTTCATTTATCTCTTTGATCTGTCTCAAGTTTATTTTGGTATCTGGCATGGATTGGGAACTTAGTCTTACTTTCTGCCAAATGACTATCTAATTAACTAGGGCTAAATATTCCTTCCCCTGATGTTTTGAATGCCACTTTTTAGTCATATATTAAATGCACTACATAGTAGAGACTGCTTCTTGGATTTCTCTCTGCTTCTACTGATACGTTCTTTTGTTCAGGTGCCAGCACTACAGGATAGTTTTACCGTACTCATAGGTCATAACCAGTACTTTTTATTTTGGAAAATTTTGGGTTTACTTCTCATTGGAATACCTTCTCTGAACACCAGATGGCATGAGGTTATTAGCATGTCTGAGTGGAAGCTACAAGAACACATTGGGCTAGTATATCAGGAAGGCTATCATTCAAGAGAAAAGTTGAAGCTCTCAAAGATGCAAGCAACCATCCTGTAAGGCGGGCAGTTTTCTTCCACTGGTTGAGTTTGGGTATCTTGCCAAGGTCCCACAAATGAGTGGAGCGTGGTTTTAAAATATGTTTCCATCGATTCCTTTGCCACTTGACACAAATCATCCAATGTAATGGACATGTTTGTTCCAATAGTCTTTCAAGTATCCCTGTAACTAAACTTTGTAGATTTTTGTTGTTATTTGTTTTGTTTTGAGACATTTTGTCTCCCCATGGGTTGATTAGAACATCTTGATGCTCATTTACCTGTTCTTTCAGTGAGATCCATCTCAATTCGCATGTAAGTATCCTGGAACAAAACGGGGACATTTCTTACGTCTGCTGCAAGTAAGATATTGCCATGCACCCAACCCGAGATCATTGCCATAAATTTAATTGACCATGTCTTTTTTGTTTGGTTGAATGGGACTTCTCTATAGCGGATGGTTTTATCAGTTGTTCATTTCTGTGGCCATAAATATGTGCTGTGTTGCATGCTGTGTTTCCAGCAATTGCTTTTCCTTACTTCATTTCATTGTCTCTGATGTTGCCACGGCATGTGTTCTTTCTGTGTGTGTGCGCATGGTGTTCCCGTGTGTTTCCATGTATCTTTGATTGACTTATGTCTTGATTTGGGGCTCAGGTACAGCTTTTTACCATTAGTTCTATCATGCTTTCACAATTCAAGCATTACAAAGTGCTGGCTTTGACTCAGGGAGCCTGGCACTCAGTGGAGAAAGTATTGTTCCCAGATAATATCACAGTTACCTCCAAACTTAGTGACTTGAAACAACCACATCTTCACAAATTCCAGGAGTGAGAGTTCAGACAAAGCACAGTGGAGATGGTTTGTCTTTGCTCCACAATGGCTGGGGCCTTAGCTAGGAAGATATGAAAGTTGGGTTGACATGATTACTGGGGACTCATCATCTGAAAGCTCAAAGTCTCCTTTACTCCCATATTGGGGTACCAGAGCCCAGATAACTGGAAGGCTAGGACTGCCCCACATGAGGCCCCTCCGTGCAATCTGGCTTCCTCACAGCATGGTAGCCCCTGACTTCTTACCCGGCAGCTCCAGGCTCTGAGCATGGGCCATCCAAGGCACAAGGAGAAGCATTTCACTTTAATGATACAGTCTTGGGAAGAATACAGTGTCACTCCCACCATATTGCAATGGTTAACAAGCACCTAGATTCAAGGGGAGAGACATCCTACTTCTTTTTTTTTTTTTTTAATATATTTTTATTAGAGAAGTTGTGAACTTATAAAACAATCATGCACATGTGTGGAATTCCTACACAACACCCCTCCACCAAAACTCTACATTGTTGTGGAACATTTGTTACAAATTATGAAATAATGTCATCAGATAATTACTACTAACTATGGTCCATAGCATATATTTGGCATATTTTTTCCATACCCCCCCATTTTAACACAGTACATCTTTGACACTGATGAGAGAATATTACAGTATTGCTATTAACTATAGTCCATAGGTTACATTAATTGTATTTTTCCCATGCTTCTCCACATTCTTACCACCTTGCAATAGTGACATACATTTGTTCTAGTTCATAGAAGGACTTTCTTTTATTTCTACTATTAACCACAATTCTCATCCACCTCTGAGTTCACTATGTTATTCAGTCCCTAGATTATTCTCAAGCTTTCTTTCAATTGACATTTATATCCCTAGACTACCCTTTTCAGCCACAATCTCATTTATAAAACAGCTGCGTTAGTTCTAGTCACTATAATGTGTTACCATCAACTGTATCCATTTCCACACTTTTACAATCAAGTTAATTAAAACTTCTACATACATTAAACATTACTACCCCTTCTCAGCCTTCCTCTTATCTCCTAATAACCTATACTCTAGGTTTTAACTCCATGCATTTATTCTTCATATTTTGTTCATATTAGTGAGACCATGCAACATTTATCCTTTCATGGCTTACTTATTTCACTTAGCATAGTGTCTTCAAGGCTTATCCATGTTATCATATGTGTCCCAATTTCATTTCTTCTTATAGCAGCATAGTATTCCATCATATGTATATACCACATTTCGTTTATCCATTCATTGGTTGATGGACACTTGGGTTGTTTTCATCTTTTAGCGATTGTGAATAACACTGCTATGAACACCGGTATGCAAATGTCTGTTCGTGTCACAGTTTTCAGTTCTTCTGAATATATTCCTAGTACAGGAATTGCTGGATCACATGGCAGTTCTGTATTTAGCATCCTGAGGAATCACCAAACTGCCTTCCACAGAGGCTGTACCATTTTACATTCCTGCCAACAGTGAAGGAGTGTTCCTATTTCTCCACATCCTCTCTAGCACTTATTGTTTTATGTCTTTTTAAAATAATGGCCATTCTGTGTGGTGTGAGATGATATCTCATTGTCGTTTTGTTTTTTGTTTCCCTAATAGCTAGTGATATTGAACATTTTTTCATGTGTTTTTTGACCATTTGTATTTCCTCTTTGGAGAAATGCCTATTTAAGTCTTTTCCCCATTTTTTAATTGGATTGCTTACTCTTTTCTTTCTTTTTATTTTTTTACTTTTAATTTTTTTTTGAAGTACCAGTGGCCAGCAATTGAACCTAGGACCTCATATGTGGGAAGCTGGCACTTAATCATTGAGCCACATTGACTTTCCTGAGTTGGTTTTTTTTTCATTTGTTTTTGCTTGCTTGTTTTTGTTTTTTTCAGGAGACATCAGGATCTGAACCCGGGATCTCCCATGTGGGAAGTGGGCACTCAACTGCTTGAGCCACATCCACTCCTGCTTGCTCTTTTATTGTTGAATTGTATGATCTCTTTATATAGAATGGAAAGCAAACCCTTATCACATATGTGATTTACAAATATTTTCTCCCATTGAGTGGGCTGTCTTTTTACCTTCTTAATGAAGTCCTTTGAATCATAAAAGTGTTTAAGTTTGAGGAGGTCCCATTTATCCATACTTTCTTTCCTTGCTCATGATTTCAGTGTCAAGTTTAAGAATCCACCATTTTCTTCTAGGAGCTTTATGGTTCTAGCTTTTGTATTTAGGTATTTGATCCATTTTGAGTTAATTTTTGTATAAGATGTGAGATAGGGGTTCTCTTTCTTCCTTTTGAATATGGATATCCAGTTCTTCCAGCACCATTTGTTGAATAGACTGTTCTTCCCCAGCTGGATAGGTTTGACAGCCTTGTCAAAAATCACTTGATGATAGATATGAGGGTCTGTTTCTAAACCATCAATTTGGTTCCATTGGTCTATGTGTCTATCTTTATGCCAGTTCCATGCTGTTTTTACCACTGTAGCTTGGTAATGTGATTTAAAGTCCAGAAGTGAGAGTCTTCCAACTTTGTTCTTCCTTTTTAAGATTTTTCTGGCTACTCAGGGCCCCTTGCCCTTCCAAATACATTTGGTAATTGTGTCTTCCATTTCTTTAAGAATGTCTCATGGATTTTTTAACCAGGATTGCATTAAATCTGTTTATCAATTTAGGTAGAATTGACATCTTAACAATATTTAGTCTTCCAATCCATGAGCATGGAATGTTCTTCCATTTATTTAGGTCTTTGAATTTCTTTTAGCAGTTCATTGTAGTTTTCTGAATATAAGTGCTTTGTGTCCTTGGTTAGGTTTATTCCTAAATATTTGATTCTTTTAATCACTGTTGTAAATGGGATTTTTTTCTTGGCTTCCTCCTCAGATTGCGACTTATTAGTGTATGGAAACACTACGGATTTTTATGTGTTAATCTTGTATCCTGCCACTCTGCTGAACTCATTTAATAGCCCTAGCAACTTTGTTGTAGATTTTTTCAGGATGTTCTAGGTATAGAATCATATCATTTGCAAATAGCGAAAGCTTTACTTCTTCCTTTCCTATTTGTATGCCTTTTATTTCTTTTTCTTGCCTATTGCTCTAGCTAGAACCTCTAGCGCTATATTAAACAGGAGTGGTGACAGTGGGCATCCTTGTCTTGTCCTGATCTCAATGGGAAAGCTTTCAGTCTTTCACCATTGAGTATAATGTTAGCTGTGGATTTTTCATATATGGCCTTTATCGTGTTGAGAAAGTTTCCTTCAATTCCCATCTTTTGTAGTATTTTTATCAAGAAAGGATGCTGTATTTTATCAAATGCCTTTCCAATCGATAGGATCATGTGAATTTTCTTTAATTTATTAATGTGGTGTGTTATGCTGGTTGATTTTCTTGTATTGAACCACCCTTGCATGTCTGGAATAAAACCCACTTAATCATGATGAATAATTCTTTTAATGTGTTATTGGATTCAGTTAGTATTTTGTTGAGGATTTTTGCATCCGTATTCATTAGAGAAATGGGTCTGTAATTTTCTTTTTTCATAATATCTTTATCTGGCTTTGGTGTTAGGGTGATTTTGGCTTCATAGAATGAGTTCCTTCTTGTTCAATTTTTTGGAAGAGTTTGAGTAATTTTGGTATTAAATATTCTTTGGCTGCCTGGTAGAACTCACCTGTGAAACCATCTGGTCCTGGGCTTTTCATCCTGGGGAGTTGTTTGATGACTGTTTCAATCTTTTGCTTGTGATTGGTTTGTTGAGGTCTTCTGTTTCTTCTATAGTGAGTGTAGGTGGCTCATACATTCCTAGGAATTTTTTCATTTCATCTACATTGTCCAGTTTGTTGGTGTACCATTGTTCTTAGTATCCTCTTATGATCTCTTTTATTTCTGTAGGGTCAGTAATGTCCCCATTTTCATTTTTTATTTTATTTATTTGTATCTTCTCTCTTTTACTTTGTCAGTCTAGCTAAGGATTTGTCAATTTTGTTAATCTTGTTTTTGTTAATTCTCTCTATTTTTTTGTTGTTGTTGTTATTGTCATTTTCTATCATTTCTGCTCTGGTCTTTGTTATTTCATTCCTTCTACTTGCTTTGGAAATGGTTTGCTATTCTTTTTCTAGTTCCTCCAGCTGTGTAATTAGGTCATTGATTTTAGCTCTTTCTTCTTTTTTAGTGTAAGCATTGAAGACTATATATTTCCCTCTCAGCATGATCTTCCCTGCATCCCATAGGTTCTGATATGTTGTGTTCTTGTTTTCATGAATCTCAAGATATTTACTGATTTATCTCACAATTTCTTCTTTGACCCCCCTGATTATTTAAGAGTGTGTTGTTTAATCTCCATATATTTGTGAATTTTCCTTTTTTCTGCCTGATGTTAATTTCCAACTTTATTCCATTATGATCAGAGACAGTGCTTTGTATAATTTTGATCTTGTTGAATTTATTTTTTTATTTTAAAAGATTTATTTATTTATTTCTCTCCACCCCCTCATTGTTTGCACTTGCTGTGTCTGTTCATCTTCCTTGTTTCTTTAGGAGGCACTGGGACCAAACCCATGACCTCCAATATGGGAAGGAGGCACCTAATCACTTGAGACACCTCCATTAACTGTTGTTGAATTTATTGAGATCTGCTTTGTGAACCAACATATGGTCTATCCTAGAGAAAGATCCATGACCACTTGAGAAGAATATATATCCTGCTGTTTTGGGGTACAATGTTCTGTATATTCTATTAGGTATACCCATTTATCATATTATTCAGGCTCTCTGTTTCTTTATTGATCCTCTGCCCAGATGTTCTATCCAATGCTGAGGGTGGTGTATTGAAGTGTCCAACTATTATTGTAGAGACTTCTATTTCTCCCTTCTCCCTGCCTGTGTTTGCCTTATGTAATTTGGAGCATCCTGGTTAGGTGCATATACATTTATTATTATTATTATTATTGGTGAATTGCCCCTTTTATTAATATATAATGCCCTTCCTTGTCTCTAATAGCAATTTTGCTTTTAAAGTATATTTCATCCAATATAAGTATAGCTACTCCAGCTTTTTTTTTTGGTTACTGCATGCATGGAATATCTTTTTACAGCCTTTTACTTTCAATCTATTAGTATCCTTGGATCTAAAGTGAGTCTCTTGTAGACAGTGTATAGATGGCTCATATTTTCTTCTCCATTCTGCTAGTCTGTGTATTTTGTTTGGGGAGTTTAATCCATTAACATTTAATGCTATTACTGTAAGGACAATTCTTACTTCACCCATTGCGACCTTTGGGTTTTATCTGTCATGTCTTATTTTCACCACTCTTTTTACATTTTTAGTTACTTTTCGCTGGTATAATCTTCATTTCTAGACTCTCTTCCAAGCTTCTCTCCCTTTTCTTTTCTTTTCTTTTCAGGCTGTAGCACTTCCTTTAGTATTTCTGGCAAAGCCAAGCTCTTGGTTACAAACTCCCTCTGTTTCTGTTTATCTGTGAATATTCTAAACTCACCCTCATTTTTGAAAGTCAGTCTTGCCAGATATAGATTCTTGGCGGGCAGTTTTTCTCTTTCCTTATCTTAAATATATCATATCACTGCCTTCTTGCCTCCATGGTTTCTGATGAGAAATCAGCACTTAATCTTATTGGGTTTCCCTTGTATGTGATGTATCGCTTTTTTTCTTGCTGCTCTCAGAATTATCTCTTTGTCTTTGTCATTTGATATTCTGATTAGTATGTGTCTCAGAGTAGGTCTATTTAGATTTATTCAGATGGGAGTATTTTGTGCTTCTTGCACACAGATATCTATGTCCTTCAATAGGGTTGGGAAATTTTCTACCATTATTTCTTCAAATATTCCTTCTGCCCTTTTCCCCTTCTCTTCTCCTTCTGGGATACCCCTGGCACATATGTTTACATATCTCTTGCCATCATTTAATTTCCTGAGACCCTGTTCACCTTTTTTCCATTCTGTTCTTTATCTGTTATTTTGTATGTTTGCTTTCAGTTGTCTTCAAGCTCACTGATCCTTTCTTCTCCCTCCTCAAATCTGCTGTTATGTGCCTCAAGTGTGTTTTTAATTTCATTCATGCTTTCAAATTCTTCTTTGTGCTCAGCCAGTGTCTTCTGAATATCCTTATTATCTTTAACCCTCTCATTTAATTTATTAAGGAGATTTGTTTGAATGTCTGCGATGAGTTGTCTCAACTCCTTAATGTCATCTGGAGGCTTATCTTGTTCCTATGACTGGGCCATATCTTTCTGTTTCTTGGTATGGATTGCAATATTTTGTTGATGTCTTGGCATCTAGTTTATTAGATGCATTTATTCTGGGCACAGTTTCTCTCTTTAGTTTAGGGCTGTCTTGCCTTTTCTTCCTTTCTGGTTGTATAGTAGGAGCTGAGGATGTAGTTGGTACTGTAAGCTGTGGAGGCTGAAGCTGCCCGTGTTGCCCCAGGAACTGATGAAGCTTCTCCTACCTTTCTCTTCTGATGGGGTAGGGATGGAGACAAAGGTGTATGTAGTAATTCAAGCTGTACAGGTCAAGACCATCTGTAGTTGCCCAGAGAGACTAAGGAAGCTTCACACCCCTTACTCCCCTTCCTGGGTGGGGATGGAGCTGCAGGTGTGGGCAGCAAACTAAGCTGTGTGGGTCAAAACTGATTGCAGTTGACCAGGTAGACTAACATAGCTCCAGCCCTTCTTCTCTCATACCTGGGGAGGGAATGGACCTTTCAGAGTGCCCAACAATGTAATTTGTGTAGGCCTAAAGTACCTGCAGTTACCCTGAGAAACTGAGGGAGTACATCCCTGTCCTTTAAGGGTTGAGGATGGAACCGCAGGTGCCCAACAAACTAGTCTGTGCATGCCGAAATCACCTGCAGCTGTCCAGTGAGGCTGAGGAAACACAGATCCCCTCCTATCCTACTGGGGGACAGGGATGGAGTTACAGGTATCTGAGTATCCAGTCTGTGCAGGCTGAAAGCACCTTCCTATCCTATGGGGGTAGGGGGGTAGGAATGGAATTGAAGATGTTCAACAAACCAATCCATGCAGGCTGAAAGCACCTGCAGTTGCGCAGAGAGACTGGAGAAACACTGCCCCTGTCTTGTCCTCTTGGTGGTTGGGGTGGAGCCATGGGCATTCAACAGTCTAGTTTGTGCAGGCCAAAAGCACCTGCAGTTGCCCAGAGAGGCTGAGGAAACCCCAGGCCCTCCTGTCCTCTGGAGAGGGCAGGGTGGAGCCCCAGGCATTCAACAGACCACCCTGTGTAGACCAAAAGCTCCTGCAGTTGCTCTGAGAGGCTGAGGAAACACAGTTCCCCTCCTATCTTATTGGGGGACAGGGATGGAGCTACAGGTGTCCAAGTATCCGGTCTGTGGTGGCTGAAAGCACTTGTAGTTGCCCAGAGAGGCTGAAGAAACACCAGTCCCCTCCTATCCTATGCAGGGGGTGAGGAAGGAATTGAAGACACTCAACAAACCAGTCCGTGCAGGCTGAAAGCATTTTCAGGTGCCCAGAGAGGCCAAGGAAACAGAGTTCCCTTCCTATCCTATTGGGGCTGGGATGGAGTCCCAGGTGTCCAACTATCCAGTCTGTGCCAGCTGAAAGCACCTACAGTTGCCTGGAGAAGCTGGTGCAGGTCCCCCCATCTCCACCCTGCCAGAGGTAGGTCTGGGGCCTAGGCTAGGGCTGCAATCCAATCTGGATGGAAAGAAGCTGGTCCCTACACTCAACTATGATTTTCAATCAGCCCTGCTTCTCTTCAAGCCAGGGAATAACTCTGGGGACGGAGTTAAAATGGCATCTACCAGCCTCTTTCTGACTTGGACAGGTTCAAACTTTAGCTCTTCTTAGCATTATATTTTAGCCAGCCAAATTTACTAATAAGTACTTGAAGTTGGTGCCTGACTGTCTCTTCCTTCCCCATTTTTGGGAAAAGGAGCTTCCAACTCTAGCCACAGAATAGCTCCTGAAGCAGCTTGCACCTCCAGTGGAGGACGAGCACTGGTCTTCATGGTGTGGAGAGCTCTACCCATGAATCTTCACTGCAGATGGACAGTCTCCTCCTTCCATTCTTTCAAGGATGTTGCAGGATGCTCTTCTGGTCTCCTGGGCCCCCCAAACAGGTGCTTTAGATAGCTCTGGGTGATTCCTAACTGCAAGGTAGGATGAGCTGACGCTTGGAGGTCCTTTCTATGCCACCATTTTGCCCCTTGTGTCCAGACATGCTACTTCTTGATGAGAGCAGTATCATGAATTTTGGGGTCATATTTTAATTTGCTCGAGGTATACAGCCTTTAGAGTAGGATGGGCCTGGGTCTGAGACCTGGCTCTCTGAACTCACTAACTTTCCTCATCTGTAAAATAGCTATATAAATAGTCCTTATCCCTTAGAGTTGTAGGATTAAATCAGATAATGCACATTGCTAATGTGATTACTTAAATGTGAGCCCTTTTACCTCTTCCATGAAAATAGATGACCATTTATTTAGACTGAGATTTATGCTTAGTTAATTAATAGCTTTGACAGGGGACTTTTGGTATTTTTTAATAGAAAGGATAATTTTAGAATTGTGTGTGCATTGAATTGAATTACTGGATCCCAGAGAGCTGACATTCAAATATATTTGGTATGTTTTACCCTCCAGAGAGACTCCAGGCAGCTACCTTCATTGACTATATCTGGCTATTTACTCCTTTCAAAATTCCTTCCTTTTTTTCCTAGCTGTAGCAGTTTGGTATTATTTATGAATTCCAAAAATAGATATTGTCTGATTATGTTTGTCAATTGTTCTGTTCCTCTGGGCATATTAGATTATATTGGTTTCAGAGGTTTCACTTTACTTGATTAAATAATGATTAAGGCTTTGATTGGGCCACAGCAGTAGGAGGTTGAATCCCTGCCCCATGGTGGGCGGGGACTCACAGAAAAACCACACTGCAGAGAAGGGAGTTTGGAGTTTTGATCCTGGAGCCTGGGAAGTAAACACGCAGGAGAAGCAGATATGTGAGCAAAGAGAGAAGTTTCCTTTAGACACAGCAGAGGCCCCAGGAAGAGAAAATAGCCGTTTGCCTTAGAGTTTACAGTTGGCCTTGTGGAGAGAGGAGAGCAGCTGAGCCCAGAGAGACTCGAGCCCCAGGGAGAGAGATAAAGCCTAGAGAGCATGATAGTCTACAGCTGACCTTGTGGAGACAACAGAGCAGCTGAGCCCAGAAATAAATGAGCCTTATCCCAGCCTACAGCTGATATTGGAAAAAGCTGGGACCACGGAGCCTTTTAAGAGGAAGAGGAAACCTGAACCCTTGCAGATGTCGGCAGCCATCTTGCTCCAACAAGTGGCAACAGACTTTGGTGAGGGAAGTAACTTATGCTTTATGGCCTGGTAACTGTAAGCTGCTACCCTAAATAAATACCCTTTATAAAAGCCAACAGATTTCTGGTATTTTGCATCAGCACCCCTTTACCTGACCAATACGCTAGCCCTTTTTGGTCTCTTTTTATTGCTGGATCCAACCATCTGCCTCACTTTGCTCTTTGTCTGTGTTGTCAGGCTTTCTGCCTCTTCCCTGGGTACCCCTATTTTTGGTGTAACAAGGACAACTTGTATCATGTTTCCAAGCAGAAGGCCAGAGCCATGTATGCTTCTGATCCCCTGATGCAAGATAGGGGGGCAGTCGTACTCTCTAAATGGCTGCTTCAGCCAGAGCCAACTTGTTCAATAATCTATTCACCAAATGGCCAATTTGCTGAAATTACAGAATTCATCCATTTTAGACAATGCTTTTCTTTCAATTATAAAGTTTATAAACTTTTTAAAAACAGCCTTTGAAGGTCTCTGGGTCATATTACTTGACTGGCTATAAAGACAAAACAAAAACACCATTTTAAACAATATTTAATTTG
>JAQZBX010032298.1:0-25906 GCA_029593785.1 Cabassous unicinctus | reverse complement strand
CAGAATGGCCACTATTAAAAAGACAGAGAACTACAAGTGCTGGAGAGGATGTGGAGAGACAGGAACACTTATTCATTGTTGGTGGGAATGCAGAATGGTACAGCCACTGTGGAGGACTGTTTGGCAGTTCCTAAAGAAGTTGAATATAGACTTGCCATGTGACCTGGCAATACCACCACTGGCTATATACTCAGAAGAACTGAGAGCAGTCACACGAATAGACATCTGCACACCGATGTTCATAGCAACATTATTCACTATTGCCAAAAGTTGGAAACAACCCAGGAGTCCATCAACAGACGAATGGATAAACAAACTGTGGCCTATTCACATGATGGAGTATTATGCAGCTGTAAGAAGAAATGAAGTTGTAAAGCATATGACAACATGGATGAACATGGAGGACAGTATGTTGAGCGAAGCAAGTCAGACACAAAAAGACAAATACTGTATGACTGCATTACTATGAACCAAATATATTGTATAACATATTGTTTGATTAAAAAAAAATTAAATGTATCCAGTACATTTAATTGAGAAATGTATGTATTTATTCATCTGTGTTTACTTTTTAGTTTTTAATTGTTTATATTTTCAATTATTAAATGTACGAAATAAAGTTAAAAAAAGAATAAAATAAAATAAAAAAGTATATTAAAAAAAAAAAGCTCATTCTACGCTTCTGCCTACTTTTGGGTACCTTGGAAATTATAATAGAATACTTTAAAAAATAAAGTTTTCATAAAGTTAATACATAGCTTGTTAAATTTCATTATTTACCACATCATTAAATTCTATGAATTCTTAATAATCAGCAGAGTGTTGGTGTGCAACAGATGAAGTCGATTCACTAAAAAATTGCATTTAAGACATTTTTGTTTCATCAATGTATTTGAACTATTAAGTTCAATAAAGAGTATATTTACTAAAAAAAGAAAACACACACACACAAGACTGCTAGCCAGTAATGATTAATAGCATACTGTTATCCCATAACTGTTTGATTTCCTCAAGAAAGAAAAAGTCATCAATTCCATGTTATATTCCTAACATATTATAAGCAATTATAAACCAGTCTGCTTTCTATAATTATTCAAGTATGAGAAATTTTAAAGCACCATTTTCATTTGACAAGTACACTACTCTCAGCAGTACACATGAAATAGCATCAAAAAGAATGCCAAAAAGAGCTCCAGAGTCAGCTCATCCTAGTAATCGCCCAGAGCTATCAAAAGCACCTGTTTGGGGAAGCAGATGTGGCTCAAGAAATTGGGCTCCCATCTACCATATGGGAGGTCCAGGGTTTGATTCCCAGGGCCTCCTGGTAAAAAGCAAGCTGGCCCATGCAGTGAGCTGGCCCACATGGAAAGCTGGCGCAGCAGGATGACGCAACGAAAAGAGACACAGAAGAGAGACAATAAGAGACGCAATAGACTAGGGAGCTGAGGTGGCACAAGAGATTGAGGAGCCTCTCTCCACTCTGGAAGGTCCCAGGATCAGTTCCCAGTGCACTGAAAAGATGACAAGCAGACACAGAAGAACACATAGAGAGCAGACAGTGAGCACAAAACAGTGCGGGGGTGGGGTAAATAAATCTTAAAAAAAAAAAAAAAAAAAAAAAAAAAAAAACGCACCTGTTTGGGGGCCCAGGAGACCAGAAAGGCATCCTGCAATATCCTTGGAAGAATGGAAGGAGGAGACTGCCCATCTGCAGTGAGGATTTGTAAGTAGAGCATGCCACACCATGGAGGCTGGTGCCCATACTCCACTGGCGACAGAAGCCGCCTCAGGAGCTATTTCGTGACTGGCATTGGAAGTTCCATTTCCCAAAAACAGGGGAGGAAGAGAAAGATGGGTACAAACCTTTAGCTATGATTAGTAAATTCAGCTGGCTAAAGTATAATCCTAAGAACAGGAAAGTTTGAACCTGTCCAAGTCAGAAAGAGGCCAGTAACCACCATTTTAACTCTGTCCCGGGCATGAGAGCAAGTGGGGCTGATTGAAAATCACAGTGATGGTAGGAGACAGGCTTCCTTCCACCCAGATCAGATTGCAACTGTAGCCTAAGCCCCAGCCCCACCTCCGACAGGGAGGAAGCTGGGGGAACCTGCACCAGCCTCTCCAGGCAACTGCAGGTGCTTTTGACCAGCACAGACTGAACATTCGAACACCTGGGACTCTATCCCTGACCCCTAATAAGCTAGGAGGGGAGCTGAATTTCCTCGGTCTCTGGGCAACTACACGTGCTTTCGGCCTGCACAGATGGAGTTGTTGAGTGCCTTCGATTCCATCCCTGCCCCCACAGGATAGGAGGGGAGCTGTGTTTCCTCAGCCTCTCTGGGCAACTGCAGGTACTTTTGGCCTACACAAACTGGACTATTGGATGCCTGTGGCTCCACCCACACCCCAATAGGACAAGAGGTAGGCAGTGTCTCCCCAGCCTCTCTGGGCAACTGCAAGTACCTTTGGCCCACACAGATTATTCTGTTGGGCACCTGTGGTTCTATCTACACCCCTTAAAGGACAGAAGGGACAGTATTTCCTCAGCCTCTCAGGGCAACTGCAGGTGTTTCTGGCCCAGCCAGATTAAATCACTGGACACTCTGAAGGGTCCATCCACACCCCTGGCAGAGGAGGAGGGGGACCGGTGCTACGTCAGTCTACCTGCTTAACTGTGGTCAGTTTTGATTCACATGGCTCTGTTTCCTGCTCACACCTGCAGCTCTATCCCCACCCCAGGAAGGGGAGGAATGGGTGTGAAGCTTTATCAGTCTCTCCAGGCAACTACAGATAGTCTTGACCTGCATGGCTGGGATTACTACACCCAGTTGCATGCAGCTCCCTGGCAGAGGAGAAAGGTGGGAGTACCTTCATTGGTTTCTAAGGCAAAGTGGGCAGCATCAGCCTTCAGAGCTTACAGTATCAACTACATCCTACTACACAACCAGCAAGGGAGAGGGGGCAAGAAAGCCCTAAACTAAGGAGAGAAACTGTGCCCAGAATAAATACATCTGGTCAGCCAGATGCCAAGACACCAACAAAAAATTACAATCCATACCAAGAAACAGGAAGATATGGCCCAGTCAAAGGAACAAGATAAGCCTCCAAATGACATAAAGGAGTTGAGAACTAATCATAGATATTCAAACAAATTTCCTTAAAAATTCAATGAGATGGCTACAGAGATTAAGGATATAAAGAAGACACCCACAGCGGATGTGGCTCAAGTAGTTGAGCGCCTGCTTCCCACATGGGAAAGTCCCGGGTTCAGTTCCTGGACTGAAAAAAACAAACAAGCAAACAGATGAAAAAGCCAACTCAGGGGAGCTTATGTGGCTCAGTGGTTGAGCACCAGCTTCCCACATACAAGGTCCTGGGTTCAATCCCTGGCCCCGGTACCTAAATAATAAAATAAAAATAAAAAGATGATACTGGGTGAACACCAAGAAGAATTTGAAAGCATACACAGAAAAATAGCAGATGTTATGGGAATGAAAGGCATGATAAATGAAATTATAAATACATTGGAGGCATATAACAGCAGATTTGAGGAGGCAGAAGAAAGGATCAGTATGTTTGAAGACATGGCCTCTGAAAGTGAACATACAAAAGAACAGATAAAGAATGGAAAAAACTGAACAGGGTCTCAGGGAACTAAATGACAGCAAGAACGTGCAAACATATGTGTCATGAGTGTCCCAGAAGGAGAAGAGAAGGGAAAAGGGGCAGAAGGAATATTTGAAGAAATAATGGCTAATAATTTCTCAACTCTATTGAAGGACATGGATATTGGTGTCTATGTCTTCTAGGTCTAGAAGCACAATGTACTCCCATCTGAATAAATCTGAATAGACCTACTTAGAAACACTTACTAATCAGAATGTCAAATGCCAAAGACAAAGAGAGAATTCTCAGGCAGCAAAAGAAAAGTGATGCATCACATACAAGGGATATCTAATAAGATTAAGTACTGATTTTTCATCAGAAATCATGGAGGCAAGACGGCAGTGGTATAATATATTTAAGATACTGCAAGAGAAAAATTGCCAGCCAGGAATTTTATATCTGGCAAGATTGTCTTTCAAAAATGAGGGCAAGTTTAGAATATCTACAGATAAACAGAAACGGAGAGTTTGCCATATGATCCAGCAATTCCTCTAGTAGGAATATATCCAGAAGTGAAAACTGTGATATGAACAGACATTTGCACACCAATGTTCATAGCGGTGTTATTCACACTTGCCAAAAGATGGAAACAACCCAAGTGTCCATCAACCAATGAATGGATAATCAAAATGTAGTGTATACATATTATGGAATACTATGCTGCTGTAAGAAGAAATGAAATTGGGATACATATGATAACATGGATGAACCTTGAAGACATTATGATAAGTGAAATAAGCCAGACACAAAAGGACAAATATTGCATGGTCGCACTAATATGAACTAAATACAAAGAATAAATGCATGGAGTTAAAACCTAGAGTAAAGATTATTAATAGATAAGAGGAGTGATGTAAAGGAGTACTGATGCTTAATGTATGTGGAATTTTTAATTAGCTTGACTGTAAAAGTGTGGAAATGGATAGAGTTGATGGTAACACATTATAGTGAGTAGAACTAATGCAGCTGGTCTAGAGAATAATCTAGGGACTGAATAACAGTGAACCCAGAGGTGGATGAGAATTGTGGTTAATAGTACAAATACAAGAATGTCCTTCTACGAACTAGAACAAATGTACATCACTATTGCAAGGTGGTAAAAATGTGAAGAAGCATGGGAAAAATATAATTAATGTAACAGCAATACTGTAATATTCTGGCATCAATGCCAAAGATGTACTGTGTTAATAATAGGGGGGTATGGGAAAAATATACCAAATGTACGCTATAGACAATAGTTAATGGTAATAGTCTGATGATATTATCTCATCATCTGTAACAAATGTTCCACAACCATGTAGTGTGTTGGTGGAGGGGTATTGTATGGGAATTCCACAGGTTCATGATTGTTTTGTAAGTTCACAACCTCTATAATTAAAATATATTAAAAAAATAATGCCCTCGTATATTGATTTGCAAAATACATAGAAATGCAAAAATGCTAAGACTACTGCTGATAAAGCTCATTATTCACGAAGAAAAGAAGGCACAAAACCTGCTCACTTCTTTCAGCAACCATATGCTTCTAGTAGTACTTACAAGCAGCTTTGATTTTTATGACCACCAATGCCTTATGCATCTTTTCAATTTACCCCTATTCTGTCTCCCAAATGACAAAAGTCGTATTCAGTGTTCAATGTTACATGTTTCTGATTTATTTTCACCAACTATAAACTTCCCTTCCAGAGATGCTAATTAAAAAAACCAAAAACCTGGCTTAACAAATTATACATAGGATACTTTTAAGACTATTATTTGCAAGTCAATTAAATATCTTAATATACTGTACCTTACAAGAAGCAGAACAGAATGGTGCTAAATCAAGCAAAAGTGGAAAATCCACATGTCTGTTTACTTTGCGAAGACTCAAGCCAGCCTTAAAAAGACCAAAAATATATATATATTTTAATGTAATAAACTTCATTAGATCTAAAGTATGATGTTTTGTTAATTAAACCCAAAGGAGGAATCCTAGTAGTTTTTTACATAGATAGAAAAATGTGACTAAAGAATAGTCCAAAACTGATAGATGACTAAGTTAACAATTAGGTTTCATAAACTGTTACTGCAAAGATTATTTATAATATAAATATATTATTTATATTAATTTATATTTAATTTTAACCACAATTAATATGGGAATAACTGCTTGCACTATGGATTTTCAACATTTACAGAAAAATAAATACGATGTGATAAAAACTAAGCCACTGACACATATGCTATTAGGAAAATATATCAGACTAAAAGCCAAGAGCCTGGTGTTCTAGGACTGACTCTGACTGGTGAACAGTATGACTCTAGGAAAATTTAATGAAATTTAACTCAGCTTCAGCAACCTCATCGAGGTCAAGGCAGAAAATGGGTATAAATGGATTAGATTAGATCCTTTCAGTTCTAAAATTCATGATAGCCATTCATTAAACGAAAAACAAACATTCAAAATGTATAAATACATAAACCCAAACGAACCTTGGTAGTCTTAAATGAGCTCTACCTCCTTTTCTATGATAATAAAAACTAGCTGATAGATTGTCAAGGGTATTGGGTAGGAGATTCATAAAGAGAAATGGCCTCTATTGGATTGAGAGGATACTTAAATCTCAGTTGTTTGGGTAGACAAAAATGATAAATGCAACCTTTCATGAAGGGTTTTCATGACTTTAATAACTGGTATTTTTCATTTGCATACTAATCATAATTTTACCATAGATCTATTGGCTGTTTTTAAATTTTCTTTAAAGAAAACAAACAATTTTTTGGCCAAAACATACTCACTCACTGATTTGTTTCTTTCAAGTAACGTTTATAAGGCATACCATAATGTCTGACAAGAAATTATGAGGTCATATGCCAGGAATTACTATTTAATCTGTAATCAATTTCTTTGCTTCCTCTTTCAGCAGGTGACCTCTATAAGCATCTGATACCAGCACTGTCTGAGATCACTTCAGCCTAATGTGTTATCCCCAATCAGTACTTTGCTATTGAGAAATTACCACATAACAGGAGAGTTTGTAAAGGACTTCACTATAAGATGAATCTCATTTCTAGGGGATAATTTTTGGAAAATACTTAGTCTTATATTTGGGCATATATAGTCTCCTATATTTTTAACTGAATATTATTAATATTTTTCCAATGTCATTGAAATATAAATCTGATGCTCTCTGCATATTAGACCTTTAGGCCAGGCCTGATTACAAGTTGGATAGACATCTTTGTATATATCTCTATTTCCTTGCTGTAGGTTCTTAGAAATAGAATTACTTAGTCAAAAGTGATTTTTGTTCAAAAATTGTTCTATTAAAAACAATTCAATGTTCTTGATATATATTACTAAATTACTTTCTAGAAGGAATTACCGACTTACACTCCCTCCACTAGTACATGAGAGTGCCTATATACCGCTTTGTCTTCATCAACACTACTGTATCTTTGCAAATTTGACAGGTTAAAATCACCATCTCACTGTTATTTTATTTTGCATTTTTTTTGCTGAAAAGGATAGACCTTTTTTTTCATACTTTCCTGGAATTTGTACTTCCTTTTCTATGAACTATCAATTGACATTCTTTATTCATTTTACTATTAGGGTCTTGGTATTTTTATTGATTTTTAAGAGTTCTTCACATATTGAGGATATTAATCATTTACCATATTTATGGAAAATATCTCTATCTGGTGTGAGATTTGCCTTTAAGTGTCGTGAGTGTTTCAGATATATAGTTCTGATATATAGAAAAAGGCTTTCTGGGATGCTGAAAAACAGGAAGTTCCAGGGAACAGATGTGGTTCAAGCAGTTGAGCACCTGCTTCCCACATGGGAGGTCCTGGGTTCAGTTCCTAGTGCCTTCTGAAAACAAAACAAAAAAAAACCCCACACAGCAGGCAAACAAACAAACAAAAAACAACTCAGGGGAGCCGATGTGGCTCAGTGGTTGAGCCCCAGCTTCCTACATACGAGGTCCCAGGTCAATCCCCAGCTCCGGTACCTAAAAAAACAAAAACAAAACAAAACAAAACAAAACAAAACAGGAAGCAGAGACATTGCATAGGTACTCTGCTTGCTACAATTTCCAACCCCTGAGAATGAAAATATGGCTCTGTTAACAGTACATTTAGCTTGAGAATTAGAAGGGACAGAGATGTCTGTAAGTATTTCCCTTTAAGGGCATGAATTATTTCTGTGAATTCTTCCTAAATACAGCTGCAGGTACCGATTATGTCAGAACTGTAGCACATCCAAAAATTAGCTTCTCAAATCTGGCATGACCCTATCTTGTTCAGTCACTGGCAGATAGACACTTTCTACTAGGCTTTCTGAGGTCAAGGGAAGGCGTGATGTGACACAATACACCTGCTTCTGCTCTCCATTGCCACTTTCACTTCCAATGAGTTTCTATAATCTTAGCCATAGAAAATCAAGACCTTAATCTAATCTTTTTGTGTGGGTGGAGGTGGAGATGGAAATGTAAAGAAAATCTCTTCCTGCCAATTTGTAGGCCACCTGAAGTCTTGCAGATATATAATCAAAGTTCTCAATCTTTTCCTTGTGATTTCTTTCATGGGTTTTATACCTAGGCTTAGACACTAAGGTCAGGCTAATATTCATTTAAGTTTTCTTCTAGTCTTCTCGCTGATTTGTTTTATACAATTAAAAAATTTTAACTGAAAATAGTAGTGATATATGGTATAAAATGAAGCTCTAAATATTTATTTCCCCAGTTATTTTTCCCAAGTTCTTTACTGAATAATCAATCCATCCCCTTTCTCAACTGATTTTGAGATCCTTCCTGTGGTAGACTGAATAATGTACCCCCCAACAATAGACCCGTTCTTAATTTTAATCTGCATTCCTGTCAGTGTGAAACTCATTTGTAAATAGAACCTTTTGAAGATGTATTATCAATCCTGGTGTGAACTCACTTGTGAACAGGATCTTCTAAGATCCTGAATTAGGATGGGCCTGGATCCTTTTTACTGGAGGCTTTATAAAGAGAAGTCAGAGAAAGTAAAGGGCATCACTAAGTGACAGGAGGCAGAGATGCAAGCCAAGGAATGCCAAGATTGCAACAAGCCAGCACCAGAACACTACAAATTTTTGGGAGAAAGCATGGTCTTGCTGATGCCTTGATTTTGAACTTCTAGCCTTTGAATCCATGAGATAAAAAATTCCTGTTGTTGAGCCAACCAGTGTGTGGTATTTATCACTGTAGAATGGCAAACTAAGACACTTCCTTTATCATGACATAATAGCTTTAAATTATACTCAAGTTTTATTTATTGACATTCCAACCTTATTGTTTCAAATACTGTAGTTGTATTTTAAAACTGGTATTAAAAAATCACCCCCTAACTTTAAAAAAATATATATATTATTTTCATTTATTCATCCTTCCAATAGAACTTTAAAATCATTTTATCAAATAAAAAAAAAATCACATGGGGACAAGGCATTGAATCAAAACTCTTAAGTAATTGAAGAAAATCCTTATATGTTAAAAAAAATATCTGGGTTCCCTCTCCCATTGTAGAGTCCTACACAGCCCTGCCTTGGCACCTTTTCTGCATTTACTCTTAGTCAACCAAGCCTACCACACCCACCCCTCTCAGTGGAACCATGAAAGCTCAGAAAGCCACATGTACTCTGCTACTTTCCTGCTTATAAGTATTCTTAATAAGCTTTACTTTCCACTAATACACAGAGACACACACAAACATACCCCATTAAAGTCCTACCTCCCAAATCCTCAAATAATGTGAATTAAACAATTTTAATGAAATCATTTTAATTAGACAAATCTAAAACTATTAAGGCTTGAAAAGCAGTTAACCCCCCATATGACAAAATTTTAAATTCAATAAATTGTTGAATAGCTGACAGTATTCTGCAGGAGTTAGGGCTCTCTATAGAACACATGATGAAAATGACTCCAGTGTTACTACAGGGACTTTTACCTGATGGAATCTTTTAAGATGGAGAATTAGGACAGCTGGAACAGCAGAAATTAGCAACTGCTTCCTGGCGTTAGTATAAACTCCTTCTGCTTTCTTTTCTGCACAAAATACAATAAATTTGTTTGTAAAATTCCATTTTTATATATTATCTATTATCATACCACATTTTTGAAAATGTTTAAACAGATATTAGTCTTCTGGTTACAGGGTGCCTCTTCTTTTCAAAATCCCACTAAGATAAATGTAAAAGGATTTTTGAAAAGGCACACACGTAAAAGGACAAAGAATAGGAGAGACGACACCTGGAACAAAACGTTAGAAGCTAGGAGGCAGCCCACTAGCCCAAACCCACCAGGAATCCACCTGAAGTTGAACAAACTGAGTTTATCACCAATTGCAAAGAAGGGAGGATACATACCATGAGGAATCGTAGGGCATCTCAGTAAGCAACTGTGAGAAAGGATTTATTATAGGATTTGAATGTGGCCAATTGTATTTTACCTTGGATTAATGTAAGCCAGTATTTCTTCCTTTTCCCATCTAGATATTTCTTTAATTATTAGTCACTAAAAATCAAAAGTATTCTTTGCATTTAATCAAGGCTACAGAAATTGAAATTTTCCTTTTTCTACTTTTCTCCGGTCAAGTAAACATAGTTACTGCACTGCTAACTTCATAACATACAATTACTTTAATTGCTCAAATGTATTCCTTATGTTCTCAATACACAAGACATTGATGGGATTTGTGAAGCCCATCAGTCTCATCACTAATTTCACTAGTGATACCATTAAAAATCTCAAGGTTATTATCTCTAGAAAGATTCTGGAGAGGTAGTCCCCTGAAATAAGATGATGTGGATTTGTAATTTCAAGGCAGAGGATATATAAAAATATATATATAAAACAAATTTTCAATTTATTTCAACAAAAATCTACTCTGTCCAGTCAGTGTCTTACGTGCTGAGGCAAAAATATGAAGAAGACAATCCCTGCCCTCAAGAGGCTTGGTCTGGAGACAAGGTCCTGAGGTTCCCCTATTTTGGCATCTATAACTCCTAATCACTGACTATCCATCAATACAAAACAACAACAACAAAAACAAACAAACAACAAAATTAAGCTACATATTTACCTGCAGAACTGGTTTCCTTTTGGTTCTTCTGTTTCCTTTCAGTACAATTCTCACATAGAAGCTTGTTATTCCCCATTAGTAATTCCACAGATGTAAACTGGTAGAGACAGGACTGAATTGAACATTCTTTAGAAGTGGTTATATAGCTCTGAGAAAGGGTCTGAAAAGCATTTTGGGGACTGTGAGACATCATACGCTTCTCTTCTGAAAAACATAAATTATTTGGTACATTTAGTGGCTGCCTTTCTCTATCTCCAGTGACAGTACTGCTCAAATGAAGTTCAGAAATAGCTCCAGCCATTCCCTCATCACCACTGTCAGTTTCCTTGGTATGTGACAATTCACTTGCTGATGGATGGTAAATGGGTCCATCTGTGTGCACACCCGGTATGTTACTGTATCTGATCCACACGGTCTTCTTTGAAGCACTTTCAGATTCTGAAGCTTCACTGTCGGCATCAACACTACTTTCCGAATGGCTGGCTTCTTTTTCACTGCCATCCGTTGGGCTATCATTCAGAGTCGATTCAGTATTCATGATGTTGGGAAACAACACTGAAGAATCCCCATTCATTTCAAGGTTTTCATTTTTCCGGTATATGACAACAGTTTTCTCTTCCCCAGATGATAATTTTCTTACACATTTTCTGTCATGAATTAGTTGATTCTGTAAGTTGACAGTGTTTTCAGAGAAAAGAATCTTGTGACCTTATTGAAAATAAATTCCAATAAGTCTCATTTAAACTTTCCACAATTATTAAATAAATCCTATTTCCAGAACCTAAATCTACCTAAACTACAATCAAAAGAAGATATACTAACAAACAGTTCTAACTTAAAAGTAAATCATTACACAAGAAACTAACAACAGTAGTTACCAATTTGCAGGGAATGGAACAGGATTTTTGTGGAAAAAGGCTATGAAAGAGCTTTTCCACTGTAAACCTTTCCATACATGCTGATTTTTGAACTTTGGAAATGTACTACCTATTTTTCAAAACATTAAAAAGTCACAAAAGTAAATTAAAAACTCTTTAATGACACAATGTTGACTGGCTGCTATAAATCTGGAAGAAAGTATTTTATTTGTATCTGGTATTTATTTTGTCTATTAATTGCTACTTTTTGACTAGACTAAGTAGTGTATAGTGGGTTACAAAGATAATGCAACCTCAATCTGGCAATAAACACCGACTAAACTAATTTAATCAAAGGCTTTGAATTTGAAGTATTTCAAAGGTTCCACAAAGCTAAAGGGTTTTTTGTTTGTTTGTTTGTTTTTGAATTTTGAGTTTTTTTCTTTTCCTGTGGTTTATCTTAAGGGTCAAGATAGAAAAAGAAAGGAAAGACTTATGAATTCTGTATAGATTAGATGTTCACTTTTAGTTATTACAGGACAGGAAAGATGAATTATAAAAAGTTTCTGTGGGGGGACGGATGTGGCTCAAATGGTTGAGCGTCCATCTCCCATATGGAGGGACCCGGGTTTGATCCCTGGGACCTCCCGGTAAAAAAAATAAAATAAAAATAAATAAATAAATAAATAAATATAAAAAATTTCTGTGATTCATGTTTTTCATCTTAAAAATTACGATAATAACATTATCTACTGTATTTACCAAGTATTCTGAACTCCCTGAATGAAAATAAGGCATTCATTTCCACCATGTATGTCTGGTCTACTAGAGGGCACACAATAAAGTTTAAGGCAACACCCAACAAATTCCACTACTCTGAATTTATATAGACCCTGTTTCTTACAAACTCTATTACTACATATATAATATTAATAGTTAACAGACCCATACAGGTTTTTATGTAATTTGCCCAAGATCATATAGCTAATTCATAAAAATAGGTGTGCCTAGAATCCAGTTCATCCTTTTTTTATTTTTATTTTTAGGAGGTACTGGGGAGTGAACCTGGGACCTTTTACTTGCGAAGCAGGCACTCAACCACTGAGCTGGTGTAATCTAACTTCTAATTCAATGGTTTACAAACCCAGGTGATCATCAGAACCAGCTGACAGGGTTTGTTGTTTTTCAAAATACAGATTCAAGGTATTACCACTTTGAAATGCTTATTCAGGTGGCCTGGAGTTCACCTTGAGAATCTGTTTTAATAAACAGCTTCCAGGTAATTCCGATGATCAGTCAGTTTTAGGAACACTGAGACTGGACTATTCTATTTATCCCATTTACTCTCCTACTTCCAATGAAATAAAAAAGTATCCATTACCATCCTTGTTTCGTGCTTAGTGGATATATTATAGATTTAATTCACTGAAATATTCTCTTTAAGTTTCTGATATTATAAACTAGGACCAAGAATTAATAAGTTTATTCTGAAAGGATAATCAAAATTGTATTAATCCTGTTCTATAAAACCACAACTTTTCCAATAAAAAAAAATGAGAGAGAAAAAAAAAAACTGTATGAAGAAAGCTTTACAATCAGAGAGGTGATACGGAGTAGAGGTTAAGAGGATGATTCTGGATGATACATAGGAAATTATTTCACATCCCAGTATCCTCACCTGTAAAACAGAAGCACCAACCACATTGTTGTCTGGGGGTATTAAATGAGATAATATACATACACGACCACAGAACAACACCTGGCCCACAGTAAGCAGCATTAGCATTGGCAATTATTATTGGTAGCAGTCATGGGAATGATCATACCCATCTCCCTAAGCACCATCTACATACAAGCACTGGACCTTATAAGGCACCTGAGACACAGCAGCAAGGCAGACAGACTGGGTTCCTGTTCTCAGAGCTTACAATGGATCACAATAGAAGCAAGTGTGATGATAGCTAAATGACAATGGGAGACAGTGCACACAGTGTTAAAAACACAGACCTTGTTTGAATCCTCGTTTCTGCCACCTGGTACCTGTATATCTCAGGCATGTTACTTAATCTATCTCTTGACTCATTATAATTGATGTAAAGAACTGAGAAGAATGATCAGCACACAGTTAAGAGCTCAAAGTCCGGGTACAATTATTACTGTTTTGATAGGAGAAATAAAGGTGCTATAGGAAAATAACTAACCCAGTGTTGAGTGAGTCAGGAAACCTACAGATATTGAACAGAGGGTACAGGAGAATGGGATGGTTCCTGAAAGAGGGAAGAACAAGTTCAAAAGCCTGTACGTGAGAAGTTACAGAAGTCTAGCTAGAAAGTTGAGTGCAAGGGTAGAAGAGGAGAAAAGACAAAAACGAGCAGATGCATGAGAGTCACAGACTTGATTCAGAGGCCAATGGGGAGCAAGATGACCAATTTTGTGTTTTATACATATTGCTCTGATTGCAATGTAGAAAATGGAGTGGCAGTGAAGGATAGGGGAGGCGAGTGGACTCTAGGGAAGCCAGCCAGGAGGCTTCTTTATATTTCCCTCACTATCTGCTCTCTCAGGCCACTCTGGTAACGCCTTTTTAAAACTATTACTAAAGGAATTGTGGGTTTATTTTTTGCCTCATGACATTTTCCATTCACTGATTCCTTTCACTATTTCTTTACTTATTACAATACTCTGAATAAGGTCAGATCATCTGCCTTACACCAGTTGTTAACGTTCTCTCTATATATTTATATTACTATCTTGGTTTTAATTTCTCCTTGGGTATTTCCTTAGCTGATGCTTCTTTAACATTCTTCACATTAAACTTTGAAAGGTTTTAATGAGATAACTGTAGTATGATTTAACAAAGAGGTGAAAAACAACAATATACTATCAAATCAGTCATTATACCTCTATAATTAATTTTAAAGTATGCAAGGAGATTACATTTTTGTTACAAATACTGACAATTAGGCAAAAACAGAGAGTCTACTTCTATTAAGCCTTAAAAGTATGAAACAGATGAAAATGATCAAACAGGAAATATGTCTTTCTTTGGCATTCTCAAAATTCCCAAGAGTAAATTATGGACCCACAACACATGATAAACAAAAAATACCACTGCAACCATTTACTTGGACTTGAGAGCTAGAATGTCTAAGTATGTGTTCAAGTTAATCCTTTAAAACATATTTGCATAGGATAAGTTGCTATTTTCTTAAATATTTTGCATCATACCTTGTGCAACTTAGAACCTAGGAAAAATGGTAAAACCAGGAAACATATTTTGAATACAGGGCTTCCCTCAAGTCTAGTTTTAAGTGTATGGACAAACACTGTAACTATTTGTACCAGCATTCTTTGGTGACTCGCCCAGCTAGTAGAAGAATATGAAAATTAAAACTCTCCTGTCTTCTTGTATGCATCCAAGAGGACAGTGATCTTCTGAATATAACTCCAATGGTGAAAGGTATCACATAGGTCCTAGCACTTTCACAATTACAATGTCTCTCATAAATAATACCCTTATGTGTTGAAGTGCCCAGCTAATGAGACCTTTGGATTTCTTTCTGACCTATTGAATTGCGGGAAGATTTTAAATAGGGATTCCAATTGTGGACTTCCTAGTTACAGTTATTCAATAATAGTGGTTACTTAAAAAAAATTGTGGGAGGGGAAAGAAGAGAAGGAGAATTGTTTGCGGGACAGACCCTTCACATAGTTTACTTTTTGGTAGCTGTTTGCTACAACTCAGTTTATCTAGTTTTTTATCTAAGAAGTACCCTTGTATGCCTAGGAATATTTACTTTATCTGTATTTTTTTATTAGTACTTTTCTGTATTAAGGCTGGAAATTCACATATTAGTTCTACAGCACTTTATTTAACGGGATTTTATATTTGCCTCTGTCATTCACAAGGAAAAGAAAATTCACTTTTTCAAGGTAATCAGGGATATCTTCCAACTTGAAGGCAAAATTTTCGCAGCTAATTTTAACTATATAAAAATATTTTTTTTCCTCTAGTACTAACAGATTAAAGTAAAAAAATAATATAAAGAAAAGTTTGTTAAAATTAAACATCTTTTTACCCTATTACTAACTTTATTATCAAGCCAAATGAAACTTCACTGATCTATAGAAAATTAGTACTGCAATTGGTAACTACTGAATCATTTTGTTTACATGACCAAAATGATTAATTGCTAAATTACTGAAAAATAACTTATAAACATAAAATTCCTAATGACTAAAATACATTTATTCCATTTAAGTTTTTGCTTCTTTAATACAGCACCTTAAAGATATGATTAGAACTGTGCTTTTCTAATTTTAGAAATAAGCAAACTTTACAGCTCTTCTGTGAACTTAAAAAAAAAAAAAAAAAAAAGGTAACTTTGTTTAAAGAATTGGTCCAATTTATTCAGAATAAGCACAAATTATACCCCTGTGGTTTCCAGATCTTTGAGCCATAGACTATTTCACATAACGTAAGAACATCTTCTCAGTTCCTGACCAACAATGCATGGGTGGTGCTTGTCTCATACATTTGGATAACTTATCCATTAAAACTATTTTGGCCAGTACCAGCTTTAACTTTTTAAAGCCAAAAAAAAAAAAAGGATAGAAAAGAAAAAGTCATTACATTTTCATGTTTTAATAACCAGTGCTTTTCAGGGGGCACATCAACACTATTAAAATGCTTTAATCTTTTCAAACTCCGTAAGCAGTTCCAATGAAAGCCAGTTTTGTTTTATATCATTAGAATACAGTATATGCTATAGTCATATTTAACTATCTTATATATCTAATGAAACAAAGATAAGATAGTTTTAATTTAAAGAAAATATTCTGTCCTTTCTATAGTCTTGCCACTTAAAAAAGCCTTCTAACTGTAAATCAAATCTGATAATATGTCAATTTGCCAAGTGAGTACAAATCATTTCATGTAAAAGAGTAATTTTTTGTAATGAAGCACTTATATGGGATAGTTCATCTACCAGGTATGTCCCCAGTGAAATAACAGATCTAGACAATGGTCATCAATGACCAACAACATCACAGTAAGAAGACAGCAAACATTATATGTACTTCCTTGGTAAAAGTATACACTACTAGTTAAAAGTTTCTTGCAAAAAGTTAAATAATCAACCTGAACTTAATTAGGACTCTAGTTCTAACTGCCTTAGAGAGGAAAACAGGAGACAAAAGATTCTGTTAACAACATGGGATGCAACAGAAAATGCTATTAAATGTGGGAAATGCTACTGAAAAAGCAATCTGATTTCTTTAACAAATAAATTGCAAAGAAAAAAAGGGGGTGGGGGAATCTGTAGATTAAGAGAGATATAGCAACCTTGGGGGAGTGGATGTGGCTCAAGCAGTTGAGCGCCTGCCTCCCACATGGGAGGTCCCAGGTTCAGTTCCCGGTGCCTCTTAAAGAAAAAAACAAAACAAACAAGCACAAACAATGCGCACAAACAACATGCAAACAGATGAGGGTGCCATCTCGAAGGGGGTGAATATATATATAAAAATATATATATATTTAAAAAATAAAAATAAAAAAATAACAGCGATATAGCGACCAATTGCAAATCTACAGGTCTTTTTTAGATCCTAAATTCAAACAAACTTTAAACAACAAAAACAAAAGAGAAGTGACTATGAAATGATTGCAGAAATTTAAATAATGATTGGAGGCTTGGTGTTAATTTTATTATTTCATTAATATTAATACATGTTTTATTTTTGGTGTGAAAACAGTTCTATGGTTATGTTTATAAAAAGAGTATTTTTCTTTTACAGATACACATTGAAATATATGATACATTTGGAATTTCAAACTAATATGGAATGGGCGGGAGGGAGAATGTGGGAAAGATAAAGATAAAATAAGATTAGCCATGAGTTGATAATTATGAAGTTGCATAATGGGTACATGGGAGTTTATTATTCTATTTTCTATACTTCTGTGTATGTTTGAAATTTTCCTTAATAAAAGCCTTTTTTTAAAAAAACCCAGATGTTTAGCATATACTCTTACCTTATCTTTAGATGAAGAATGTTTCTTGGTGACTTTGGGTTGATACGTATTTTCTATAGTACTAGTGCCACTGTACTGACCATGATTTGTCTCCTGTAAACTTCTATATTTACTCATTCTTCCCAAGGGTACAGGTTTTGAAATCTAGGTAGATACCACACACACCACAAAACTGCTTTAGCAAATAAATTCTGGATATTACCTACTTTTTAAAAATTTCTAGCTAAATTAAAATATAAAAAGGTAATTAATTTCCTTAGCAATAATTCTCAAACTATAAAACATAAGAGTGTAAGTTCCTTGAGAACAAGAACTATATCTTACTTCATGCATACACAAACCCCAATATCAAACACACCATACAAAAACTCAGTGATTATATATAAAAATAATGACCCACATATATAAAATATATTGACAAATGTTTAAATAAGCAAACAAAGAAGTTCTTTTCACACAAGCCTCTCTTTATTAGTTTTTTCCCTTCTCACCCTTTCCTCTATTATCGGAAGTGAAATATCAATGAAAGGATCTTTCACCGTGGAGATCTTAAAAGAGAACAGATTGAGAACTACAGTTAGAATTCCAATATAGACAATGCAGTTTTGTAAATTCTTAAAGAAAGCAAATTTCTCAAGCATTGTAGAATTTTTAAGTTAAAAAAAGAACATTCCTGGAACAAATAGTTATTTAATTGGGCATAGCAGCACATATGGTTAAACAAAACAAGATATTCCAAAACTTCAAGGAATGCAAAGCAGCTGAATTTTACAATACTGTCAATATAATAAAACTGTAATATTTGAAGTTGATATTCAAATGGCAAATAAGCACACAAAAAGGTCCTCAATATCATAGGGAAATGCAAATCAAAATCCCAATGAGATACCACTTCACACCCACTAGGATGGCTATTATTTTAAAAAATGGAAAATAAGAAGTGTTAGCAAGGATGCTGAGAAATAGGAAGCCCTGTACATCTTTGGTGGGAATGTAAAATGGTGCAGCAACTGTGGAAAATGGTTTGGCAGTGCCTCAGAAAGTTAAACAGAGAATTACATAGTACCCAGCAACTTAGAAGTATATACCAACCAAAAAAATTTGAAAACTGGGTGTCAAACAGATACTTGTACATTGATGCTCATAGCAGCATTATTCACAATAGTCAAAAGAAGGAAGGAATCCAATGGACCCTCAACAGAGGAATGGATAAACAAAATGTGGAATTATACATACAATGGAATATTATTCAGCTGTAAAAAGGAAAGCGGTTCTGACATATGCTACAACATGGATGAACCTTGAAGACATGTTAAGTGAAATAGGTCAGACACAAAAAGGCAAGTATTGTATGATTTCACTTTAGAATAAGAAAATTCATAGAGACAGAAAGTAGATTAGAGGTTACCAAGGGCTGGGAGCAGGAGGAATGGAAAGTTATCGCTTAATAGGCACAGAGTTTCTTTTTGGGAAAAGAAAAGTTTTAGCAACGGAGAGTGGTGATTGTAGAACAGCATTGTAAATGTAATTAATGCCACTGAATCACACACTTAAAAATGGTTAAAATGAAATTTTATATGTTGCATATCTGTCATAATAAAAAAAAATGTAAAGATAGACTAAAAGCACCTCAGGGATTTGTGGAGAGGAAAAAATAAAATAACACATATAAACACATTTACCTAAAAATAACTAAAAATCATCATGTTTACTTTCTACCAGTGAAGGGTATCATATTTTAAAAAGACCTTCAAGAACTATTCTGTAGTCAAGTATTCCAAATTAAAAAAAAAAAAAAAAAAAAAAAAAAAAAAAATGACTGCTGCTGAAAACATAAAACTGATATGATTGTAATCTATTCCACATTGAAGTGAATTTCAAATACCTACATGTGCACATTCTTCACACATGACTGTGCTGGTTAATTCACCAATAAAGATGCGATCTATGAAGTTCGTTTTTACACCTTCTTTTCCGTATGCTGTAAATATATTTTTTAATGGAAAACACAAGTCAGCAATCAACCTAACAATGTAGCATTCTACTTTCTACTTATTCAAAAGTAGTATGAATAAAGCAGATGTCCTGTCTACATTTAATAATATATTTTACTATATAATATTTCTTTCTCCTTTACAATTTTGAAAAGAAATTATGACTATCAACTATAGTAGTCTCCAAGAAGTAATGAACTGTTCTTAAACTTAAGAGGTCAAAAAAATAGAACAGTAGCTACTATTCGTACCACATTTGAACTGCTTCCACTAAAAACCTCATGAGCCTCTGCATCTTATCTAGAGGCAGACAGAGGAATGGGAAAAGAGATTATGCTTTTAGGATCACAGATGCCAGGCATGTGACTATGGAAACTTCAGAGTAGTAAAAGACAAGTAAAAACAACAGAGTGTAAGGAATTAATGAGGGCAATTAATAACTCAGTTATATATAAAACTGCTTAGCTATATAAAAAAAATGTTAAAATGGTTCTGTTCAAGAAATGTGTGTAAATCAAAGGAAATTATGCCTATGATTTGCTTTAAAATAATCTGGGGTTAGGAGAGTATAGATGAAACATAATAAACCATGAGGTAATGTAGTTTAAGTTGGGGATAGGTACATTATAGTATTTACTCTACTGCAATAGAAATGTGAAATTTTCCATAATAAACTGTGAAAAATATATACTGAAAAGCCTATTTGGGTCTCTTTTAAACTTGTCTTCTATCCTTTTTAGGACCTCTACGCTCAAATTTCATACCAACAACTTTATTATTTATTTATTTATTTATTTGAGGAGGTACCAGGGATTGAACTCAGGACCTCGTACATGGAAAGCAGGTGCTCAACCACTGAGCTACACCCGCTCCCCATACTAAAAACATTTAAAATCATTTAAAGCACCCAATGGCAGAGTAAACTTATATATGGATATATCAATAAACACTTATTGACTGTGATGCTATTTATTTAGAAATAGCATGGTAAATTAAAGTGTTCTATTAAGAAACATTTTTACAAGGGATAGAAAACAGAAAGATTGCAAAACTGGAAATAGGGGGAAAAAATGGACTGAGCTATTCTAAACATACACTAGATGGCACTTTTGCAACACAAAAGAACAAAGAGCATACATGAGAATCTACATTTTTAAAATCTTGAATCCCTAACTGTAATAAAGTTTTGAAGTGTACAATTACAATGTGTATTTGTTTATAAATTATAGGCATGTTATATGTACATTATAAACCACAAAAAATAGAAATTAGAAGAGACAATAAATAAAATAGAAATTATATTTTTAAATGCATGTCTTCTATAAATGATGACTTCAAATTACAATTAGGTAGTATCCCAAGGAAGAATATAAACTGAGGACAAGGTAAATCATTAATAACATAAAACAGAAACCTATATTTCAATCTTGATAATTATAAATCAGCTTTGATTAGATAATCAATGTTTTTGCCTCATAATTTGGTTAATGAAGAGCCAACACTAGCAGGCAAACTGTCATGTATGCTTGATTTATAGTACTCTCTTCAATAAATGGTTTCTCTGCAAGAGCCTCTGAAGCACTTAAGCATTTTGTCGAGTTAAAACTAGATAATATCCATAAATCCATTTAATCAAGCCCACCAACTCCAAAGTGATAAAATCCGATAACAGTGAACTTCCAGCGGGATTGCTACGTTCGATCCCTCTGTACCCTGGATCTTTCAAGTCTCCCTTTGGAAACTTTACAATAGGCGATCAATGACAATCTGTGTATTTGATGTTAGTTTTATTTTTAAAAACTCACATGGAAACATTCTAACATTTTCTTTCTATATCCCATTAGAAAACCTTGCAGTCACTGGAATAAGTATATCCTCTTTTCAAAGCCAGTACTTTATATAATTAGTTTACATAATGCTTACCGACAAGAAACTTAGTATTTTCTTTCCGAAGGAAGTTTTAACAGTGAAAGTAAACATACCTTTGACATTTTTTCTAGTTTCATCATCAGCAGTTTTAGTAGTTGGGTTGTTAAATGCTTTTAGAATGCTAGCTTGTATTCTCTGTAACACAAGTTAATAAGAATTTAATAAGTTAAAAATCTTTATTAGAATGTATTCCTCAAAAGCAGTATTTTTTGTTCCTTTGAGTAGAATCTAGTCTAGAAAGAGTCTGTGAACTCAGACCTCATCCTCTTAATAAATGGACTTTCAAAGAGCAAGGTACAATGTAGCTCTCATTTCCTAGTCTGTAAAATTACTTAAAAAATTTTAAATATACATATAATGGCCTTTCTTCCAGTTCTAAAATTCCATGAACAACCCTCTAACACCAAATTCTCCCAAATAAGAGTCAAAAGCCCCTCTGTTTAGTTTTCTCTTGGGTTGAAAGCATTTTAATCTGTCTACAAAAGGCAAGCAGCCTAGTCTCATCTTTCTTATAGGCTTGAGCAAGTTCATCCTCTCTCTCTCTTTTTAAATTATGTGTTCCTTAATCAGGACAAAAAGAAGTAACAAATAGACCATATGAACTTTCTTGTCTATGAAGAAATCTTTACAATATAAGAGCTATCAAGCTGGTTAGCATTATCTCCAAGTAGATTATTTTATTTATATACATATATGGCTAACTCAATTGATATCAGAATATCAATTAATGTCCACAGCAAGAATTCCCAAATCTTGATTAATTACAGCTTTATCTGAACTTAGTTGTCAATAATGAGTACTTATTAATGTCTTCAGCACCTCTTAGTAAATCACAAGCTTTATATTTCCACATCTTTTGTGCATGTTTTAGGTAAGATCCACCTTCAAAGAAAACTTCCAGACTAAAATAAGATTATATACTGTAATCTAAAAATAAAGACTTATCTGAGTTAATAAATGATAATTTTTTTTTATACTAATTGTGCCGCTACTTGGTTAGAATGAATTTAGTCTTCTCTAATTCGAATTTAACAGTAGGGTGAGGAAGAGCTTGTTATTCTCCTTCAATAGATAGTATATTGAGTAAAGCACGTTTAATATGTGGAACCACTGTCTGAACTGGACTTTCTGATGTAAAAGTGATGCATAATTCTATTGTTTAAAAAATTAGGTTAAAGAGAAACTATAAACCAAAATTGCAAATTTCCAGAGAACAATAAAAACACTACATATCAGAATCTGAGAAACTTTGCAAGGCTCAGAAGAAAATTCGCAGCCTTAAATATTTACATCAAATGAAAACAATAAAAACAAAAGGATTAAGCAGTTAACTAATACATTTAGCAAAAGGACACTGTAATAGTTTGAATCATGCCCCCACAAAGATTTGTCCAAGCCCTAATCCCAGTCCTGTGGGACTCATTTGTAAACAGGACCTCAAAAGATCCTGTTTAGATGAGGCCAAACTGAAACAGGGTGGGCCTTAATCCAAAATGGCTGCAGTCTTTACAAGTAGAGTCCCTTGGACAGACGCAGTCAGTAAGGAGAAGCCAGAGGAGAGATCTCCGTGTGACAGAGGAAGAGGTGCATCTAAAAGCCAAAAACCCCAAAGATTGCTAGCAAGCCATTACCAGAATGTTACAGATTCTGAGAGAAAGCACGGCCTGATGATACCTTAATGTTAGACTGCTAGTTTCCAAAACTGTGAGACAATAAATTCTTGTTATTTAAGCCAACCATTGTGAGATATTTGTCACAGAAGCCCTGGCAAACTAAGACATACACCAAAACTGAAGAAAAGTAGAAGGAAACAATGAAGTTAAAGCAGAAATTGAAGAGAATTAATAAACGAATCAAAAGTTGATTCTTTGGGGGTTGTGATGGTTAGGCTAATGTGTCAACTTGGCCAGGTAATTGTGCCCAGTTGTTTGGTCAAGCAAGCACTGGGCTAACTGTAAAACAAGGATATTTATGGGTTTTAGTCACCAGTGAGTTTACTGCATAGATAGCTGATTACATCTGCATCAACCAGGGAGATTGCCATCAGCAATGAAGCAATGCTTTATTCAATCAGTTGAATGCCTTAAAAGGGGAAGTGATTTCAGCATTCAGAGAGAATTTCCCAGCTTATCTCTGGACAGCCAATGTCTCCCGGAAATTCATCAAGGACCTTCATTGGACTTTCATCGGAGCCTCTGGTTTGTAGCCTGTCTGTGGAACCTGGACTTGTGCACCCCCACAGTCACAGTCATGTGAGAGACTTATAAAATCTCATATTATTTACAGATATCTCCTGTTGATTCTGTTTCCCTAGAGAACCTGACTAACACAGGGGTGATACACAAACCCATTATCTAACCTTACCCAAGATAAGGGAAGAAAGCACAAAACCACACCTAAGAAATAAGAGGAACCACTCACAAAGCGTTAAAAAAAAATTAAATAATCATGAGAGACAAACCACTTCATTAAATTTCATGTAATTAAATTTGAAAACTCAGGAAAAAAAAGTAGGTAATTTTCCAGGAAAATACAATGATGAAAATTAATCCCAGAAGAGACAACATCTTCCAAGTGCATGGGGAAAAGGAGAATAAAAAAGAACGTCCCAAGCCCTAAAAATTTCACAGAGGAATGCTATTATTCCTATGTTCTAGGGCACAGAAAAAGGGAAATTTCCAGATTGTTTTCATAAAGCATAATATTGATATCAAAAGCTGACAAAGAGTTTACAAGACACATACCAATATCACTTGTGAAAAAATTCTAAATAAAATGTGTGCAAGTGGAATTCAGCAGAAGATTAAAAGAATAATATATCATGACTAAGAAGCTTTTATTCCAAGAATGCAAAAATGGTTCAATATTAAGAAATATATTAATATAAGCCATCATATTCATAGATCAAAGAAGAAGAATCATCTCTTATTCACTACTATTAGTTATTATTGTTTTGGAACTTTAGCAAATGCATTTAGATTGAAAAATAAAGCTCAGAGGTATAATAATTGTAAAGGAGGTAAAATTATTTGTAGATGATATGACTGCTTACCTGGAAAAGCAAAAACTAACTGAAATGAAAAACTACTACAAATAAGAGAATTTATTAATGGATCTCATGAATATGATGAAGTTAGTAGTCTTCACACATACAAACAAAAGCCAATTAGGGAAGCGGGTGTGGCTCAAGGGATTGAATACCCGCCTACCACATGGGAGGTCTGGGGTTTGGTTCCTGGTGCATCCTGGAGAAGTTGAACAAGACAGAGCTGGCGCGATGGGCTGGCATGGCAAGATGATGCAACAAGGAGACTCAAAGAGGAAACATAATGAGAGAGACAACAAAGCAGGGAGCAGAGATGGCTCAAGCGTTTGATCGCTTCTCTCCCACATAGGAGGTCCCAGGTTTGGTTCCTGGTGCCTCCTAAAGAGAAGACTGAGCAGACACAGAGAGCACACAGTTAATGGACACAGAGAGCAGACAGCGAGTACAAACAACAGGGGGCGGGAATAAACTTAAATTTTAAAAAAGCCAATTAGAAGGTATAATGGGAAAAAACGCACCATTTACAACACCAATGAAAAAGATAAAATAGGAATAAACTTAAGAAATGTGCTAAGATCTAAATAAGGAAAACTTTAAAATGCTACTGAAAGAAACAAAAGAAAATGATCAAATGAAAAGAGACACTATGTCTCTTTTCATAATTTTACATAATTCCAATAAAAATACCAAAACTTGGGGTTTCTTGGAGAAGGGGATGACAAGGAGAGAGGATGAGTAAGAGATCTATTCTAAAGAAGACACAGAAAAATAAACAAGAATAGCAATGAAAACTCTGGGCGAAAAGAAGTATAGTGAGAAATGACTGGCCCTATTAGATTAAAATGTATTAAAAACTTAATAATTTAAAGTATGATCCTGGACACAGAGAGGAAAATAGGGAGGTTCTGAAACTGACCCAAATACACACAAAAATTTAGTATACAATTAGAGAGTTTCAATTTAGTGGGAAAAGCATATTACGAAGTTGGGATAATTGGTGGACAAGCCATATAGAAAAAGGAAATGTCCCTGTAACAGGCTAAACTTCAAATAGATCAAGAATTTAAATCTAAAAATGAACCAAAAGTTCTACAAGAAACATAGGGAAATTATTTTATAACTTTGGAGTAGTTTTTAACTATGACTTAAAATCCAGAAGCCATTAAAAAGCTTACTATTCCTGGCCTCAAAACTGAGGCACCAGGAACCAAACCATGTGCCTCCCATGTGGGAGGCAGGCACTCAACTGCCTGAGCCACATCTGCTCCCCCTACAGTGAATTTTA
>JAQZBX010032297.1:0-25901 GCA_029593785.1 Cabassous unicinctus | reverse complement strand
TGCACTCACAAGCACGCACTCACACACACTCACACTCATGCATTTATTCCTTTAATCTTTCTGCCTGGATCAATTTTTCCATTCCCCTAATCATTTTTTTTATTCTTGTTCGCTTTTGAACTCCTTCCAGTTTGTCTGCTTTGGCCTGGTAATGAGGTACCCCCGAACGAAATGCAATATTCTGCATGTGACTTTGCCCGGGCTGTATTGATTTTTCTTGCTAACTATCTCCTCAGACCCCGGGTGACATGCTTTCTTAGTGTAGCAACTCTATTAGTGATTGGGCTCTTATAAAGATGCTCTGAAAAGTCACAAAATAGCAGAATATCACAGCCAGGGGGCTGTTAGAAGTCTTCCTGGTCCATAGCTACCTGTAAAACCTCACTTCCCATCACTTCTCCCTTGCACTTTCCACCCCAGGGATTTGGGACTTTTTTACTCTTCCATGCTTTCACCTGTGCAGAAATGCCCTTCTCTCATCTTTCTTTGCTATCATACACATGGGTAATACCTTTGCCATCTTAAGACAGCTTCAGTGTGTCACCTCTTCTTTGAAGCTACCTTGACTGCTCAGATAAATTCAGGTGTTCACCCCCTGTGCTCTGCTTGCACATCTTAGGTAACTCCAGGTAAGAGTAAACACACTGAACTGTCAGCCTCTCCTGGGGGGCTGTCAATGTTTTGGGGGCCAGGACCCATGTCAAGTTTTCTTTATGATTACTCTTTAAGAAGATGGGAAGGTAAAACGGTTGTTAGATGTGTACTGGGAATTTTCCCTTTGCATATGGTCATTCATGCATGCATTATTTGTTTGCTCTGTTCCCAAACACTTACTGATTGCTTATTATGGGCCAGATCCTGTGTTAAGTGATGGGGACCCAATTGTTAGCAAAATAGACATGATCTCTGCCCTGGAGCTTAAATCTAATGGGAACATGGATATTAATCAAACAAACACACAAATATGTAATTGCAAACTGAGTACAGGGAGTTATGAGAATTCATAAAAAGAGAATTCTGGTCTGACCTTGGCAGGTACAATAAAGGATTCCTTGAGGAAGTCTCCCTGGAGTTGAGCTCTGAAGGGTGACTAGATGTTAAGTGGGTGAAGAGGGGAGAGCATTTGAGTGAGGGGAACAGCATGTGCAAAGCCTCTGCAAGGCAGAAGAGCTAAGGCTGGGTGCATTCCCAGATGCGAAACAAGTTCACTTGTCCAGAGCACAGACTGGTGACTGCTAGGACTGGGGAAGTGTGCAGTGAGGAGTCCTGTAGACCCACTAAGCGCAGTGGGAGTGATGGAGTTGATCACATGGGCATTCTGTAAAGGCCACTCTGGCTGCAGCATGGAGTACAGGTGCGGGGCAGGGGGGTGGGCAGGTGTGGATACTGGGACTTCAGTTTGGAGGCTTTTGCCAGGTGAAAAATGATGGTAGCTTAGACTTAGAAGGTGGTAAGAAATGGATGAATTCAGTGAGCTAAAATCACCCACTCTTGTGATGGACTGGATGTGGAAGGGTGAGGGTTAAGTGTCAAGATGCCTCATAGGTTTCTGGCTGACAGCATTGGAGGAAGATGGCAGCATGGCATATTTGCCGTGTGTACAGGCTCTGGAGACATCTCTACCACTTACTACTTGGGTAATCTTGGACAAGGCACTTATTCCTTTATGTGAATAATGGAGTCACTAGTAGCACCTGACAGGTGTGTGGTGTGGATTAAATGCGTTGACAAAGATAAAGCAATCAGAACCGTGTCTGGTGCATAGTTGATACTCAGTCATTATTTTATGGTGATACCCACACTGAGAGAAGAAATATCAAAGAGGATCACTATTTTTTTTAATGAAGATCATGTGGTAGACTTTGAACATATTGAGTATGTGCTATCACTAAGGCATTCCAGTGGAAATCTGGAGTAGGCAGCCGGAGATATGGGTCTGTTTCTTGGAAAGGCTGGGCTGGAGATTTAAATTTGGGGGTCATCATTTTCTCTCCTTGAAGCATAGGAAGCAACAGTTATATTAACCATGCTTAGGGCTCAGGCTGGAGCATGTTTTTGGCTTAGAAGGCCTGTTGAATGAGGCAGCGTTGTGCTCGTCAGTAAATAATGGACAGAACAAGGTTTGGATTTCTACTAATAATCAAACTCTCTTTCCCCAAGTAAGAGGAGCAAGCCAATAAGAGGTGTCCTCAACTTCAAATAAAAGAGCCTTGGAGCCACGACCAGTAGTAGCTTGTCTTCTTCTGATGGCAGAGCTGTGAGCTTCAGTGATGCATAATTTTCTTGTTCTTCCTACATAAGAACAAGTGAAATAACCCAGCATGGGACCGAGAAGAGCCAACTAATGGCCCAAGAGGGCTAATTAGCATCCATCAGATCTGTGGAATGTGCCATATAACAAGAGCATCCTGCCTAGATGATAAGGAGAGGAGAGATGGGTGCCATTTTTGCCTTGCCTTTTCTGTTTCTCCTTTTTCTTTTTTTCCTATCCACAAATGTAGCTTTCCCCCCTATATTGTCATATTGCTTATTTAGTTTGATTGAAACAATTTGGTGAAATAGGGGGAACTTAGATCCATGGTCCTTAGTTTTCTAAAGAGGTCCAAAAGCTAATAATTTGCAAATCATCCTTAGTTACCATGACATGTAGAGGTGTGTGAGGTGTATAGCGATCACTCAAGGGTGTTTAAAGTTTTGTTGGAAAGAATGTGTTTTGAATGAAAGAATAAATGAATCTAATATTTCCTATTGCCCAATAAAGGACTCTTCTTTGCAATAGCCCAGAGACATTATTACCCAGGTTTTCCTTGAATGACTCTAGTGATGAAGAGTTTCCTATCTCACAAGGTTTCCCAACCAATTCCAAAACATTCTGGTTGTTAGTAAGCTCTTCCCTATGTTGAGCAGAACCTGTCATCCTGTAGCCTCAGTCCTTTGGTTTAACCCTCTGGAGCCACACAATTTCAGTCTGCTCTTTCTGCCTTATGAAAACTCTTCAGAGTTTTGAAGTCAGTGATCAGGCCCTTTGAGTTTTTATTTATTTTTTTAAGAGGTACTGGGGATTGAACCCAGGACCTTGTACATGTGAAGCAGGTGCTCAACCACTGAGCTACACCCACTCTGCCCTTTGAGTCATTTTTTTTCCTTCAATTTTTCTAGAGCCATCTTGGTCACCCTCACCTGTATGAGTTCTAATTGTTCAGTGTCTGTTATAAAATGGATCTTAGAATGAAACACAACATTCCAGATGAGATGTGGAGAGAGAGAGAGAGAGAGAGAGAGAGAGAGAGAGAGAGAGAGAGAGAGAGGGAGAGAGAGATGAATATGAAGATGGACAAAGACATCAATAGATAGCTGCTGGAGTTAGTTACCAGTGATACTTAGAGTAATGGCTCCATCTCAAAATTGAATCCATGCAAGGGTACCTACAAAGAAACAAACAGATTCTTTAAATTTTATTTTTATCATCATTCTTATTGGGAAGTTGGGCTTGTTGAAAGAAAAAAAAAAATAACTTCAACCAAAATTTTTTTTTTTGCCAAATGCCATTCAGAGATGACAAACCTGTGTGTTGTCCCTCCCATCCACCTGCTCATGGCAGATATCACCAATCCATTATTACACTCTTCTCTGCTTAGCTTGATTGTGGACTCTGAATCTTTCTTTATATAGAACTCCAGGCAGCCATGGCCACTGAATCCACATTAGTTTGTGTCTCATTATTTATTGATACAATAATAATGCTGGGTAACAGGCAACCATAAAACCACTATGGCATACAGGACTATATGGCTTATATGCTGGGGATGGTTGGAGGTTGGCTGATCTTGGATGGTCTCAGCTGGTGCTGGCTGGTTGCTCTAGCTGGACTGAGATAAATCATCTTGACTGGGGAAGTTCTATTCCTAGTGTCTCTCAGCCTTCTCATGGGACCAGTGAGCTTGCCTGAGCATGTTCTTATAGGAATGGCAGGGACCCAAGAGTGAATGGGAAAATGCATTGAGGCCTAGGCTAAGAACTGGCACACTGCTGCATTTGCCTCATTCTAAGAAATTCATCTGACTGGGCTCACATTCAAGGGGCAGAAAATAGACTCCACCATTTCAGTGAGTGGAGCTACAAAGTCACATGTCCAAGTGTGTGGATTAGGAAGACATGAAATATTGGGACTCTTAATGCAATCTACCACAGTGTATGAATGTGTGAGTTGAATCTTATTTGCTATGTGTTATGTGCTAATCACAAGGTCTATTTATCTATGTTAATGTAACCACTTTAGATGATAGTCTGCGTACCATGATTTCAAGGTAGTCAAGGATCACTGGAAAAAAATACAAATTATCCTCCATTTAGCTCCTGCTTCCTAAGCTTGCTTCAGCAGAGGTCAACAGCTTTCATTCCGTAAATATAAGCTGAGTTCTTACATGCAAGTCTTGGAGGAGGGACCCATCAGAGCCAACCATTCTCAGGTCAACCATTCTCAACTTATGACTCATCACCACCATCGCCATCAGAATCACCATCGTTGCTGCTTACGGAGCCCTTACCTTGAGCCAAGCACTTTACACCCACTGCACCTCATTCTGTGGGAAAATCCACAAGGTAGGTTTATATGCCTCATTTTATTAATAAGGATTCCCTGGTCCAGGGAAGTGCCATGACTTCTCAAGTCACTGGATGATGTGAGAGCCTTGCCTGAGCCAGGCTTGACTGGGGTGCGTGAGGCAGGGTTTCCTGGTGACCTCCCCGCAGTCGCTTCTGCAGCTCTGTGCTCAGCTGGCTCCCTTGTCAGGTGCACATGGCTCCCTGCGCCGCCCTGGGGGCTTAGCTTCCTTCTATCATTGGGCTTCTCTTCCTTCTCTATTTCCTTTCCCCAGAAGCTTGCCTATCTTCCTAAATCCCCACTCTCTGATGTTCTTTCATTGCTGCTCAGCGGAGGGAGACAGAGAGGAACCAAAATTAAATCCATAAGGAAGAGGCATATAGAATTTCACTGAATTATTATCATCAGAGAAATTGGTTAGTGGTTCTTCACTTTCCTTAAGAGGTTTCCTTAAAGGAGCTCAGACCAAACAGTTGTTTGCATATTGGGAATTTTCCCCTTGAATGTGATCATTCATGCAGGCATGTTTGTTTGCTCTGTTCCTAAACACTTACTGATTGCTTACTGTGGGCCAGATCCTGTGCTAGGAGCTGGGCCCCCAGCGGGCAGAGGAAGCACATACCTGCTGGGGACCGGCTGTGGTGAGGTGGGACAGGAAGCATGGTGCTCCATATTTGGGTGACAGCCTGGGTGGGGGCGCAAAGCAATGTTGCTTGGGCTCCACTGAGCCCGGAGTTTAGTGAACAGATCTTTGAGGTTTTTTCCCCCCCCCCCTTTAAACCAATATTCTTCTCTCTCCTTAGGATTTAAATGTGTACCCAGGAATCTTGTTTGCACAGATTGCAGCCAACAGGGTATGGGTAGAATCACTCCTTCATTCTAAAAACTAAGACTTTGTTTAGTTGATCATCCTGGTTCTTCTTCCCCCAGGATGGATCCTCTCCCAGGAATCTGCTCAGTCCCCTGCCTTAGGTTGGTAGACCTCTCTCTACATGTCAAACTCACTCAAATCTGACCCCCACTCTGGTCTCAGAAGGGCAAATGTCAGAATCAGAGTGATCCTGAGGAGTCATCCAGTCCCTTTGCAGATGGGGAAACTGAGGCACAGGTATGAGTAGGTTGTTCACATCCATTCCCTGATGTGGAGGCTGGGGGATATCATTAACCACAGCTTGGGGCTGTTGGGTTCAACATACGGAACCCGGGAGAGGGCCTGGGAAAGTCTGAAAGAGAAGGTGGCTAGTACACCCCGGAAAGAGGAGGGGTACAAGTGCCCCTCAGATCTCAGAAATGAACAAAAGTTCATTTCTGGCTTCCGCAAAGCCAGACGTGGCTCTTATCGGTCAGGTGCTCCACCTGGGCTCTTTCCTTCAAGCAGAGATGCAGGGATCCAGGATCCTTCCATCTAGTGGCTCCTGGGTCTGGGAGCCCTCTGCCAGACTATCTGCCTCCAGCCAGCTGATGACTGAAGAGCAATGGAGGGAGGATTGCTTGGCGGATTTAGGGCCTCACCTGGAAGTGGCCAAGGTCATTTTTGCGCATATCTCTTTGGCCAGAACAAGTCCCATGGTCCTACCTAAATGCAAGGAAGGTTGGAAATGTAGGTTAGCAGTGTCCCCAGGAGACAAAGGGAACAACTGAGGGGGGATCTTGTCAGTCCCTGCCACAGAGGGTCTAAGGCAAGAGTCAGGAGTCAAGGTGTCAGGGAGTGTGGTAGATTGGAGAACTTAAACCAGTGATACAGACATCCCTTTTGCCATGTGACTTTGTATTACCTCTCACTGGAGTGTTCAGAGGGTATGTTGTCGGGCTTGGTCATATGACTTGCACTGGTCAATGGAATGCTACTGGTCAGGATATAAGTAGAGGCTTTAAATGTGCTTGCATGATTTAGGTTGACCTCTTGCACTTTTGTAATCCACCATGGGAAGACTGTGACCTGGGGAGCCTCTGGTTCCAAGACGAAGATACATGGAGCATATTTGAATCCAACCCACAACCTGGAGTCAAGTCCAGCCGAGCCCAGTGATCCCAGCTGAATCCCTGAACACTTGCAATGGTTGCAAGCCAACAAGATTTTGAGGTTGTTTGTTATGCAGCATTATCATCATAGTAGCTGACAGGGAGGTAGAGAGTTTCAGTGTGAGGACCAGGGAGAGTGGAAGGGTGATCTGAGTGGCTTGGGAGATGCTAGCATGTAGCAGCCAAGAAAATAAGGCTTTAGAGTCCAGCATTCCTGGGTTTAAATCCCAGTTTCTTAGGTCTCCCACTTAGGTGCTTTGTGATTTGGGTCAGCTTGGTCAGGTCCAGCTCTGCATTTGTAAATTGGAGATAATCATAAAACTAACTTCAAAAGATTATTAGAAGAAAATGTGATCATGTGAGTAAAGAGAATCAGTGCAGGGCCTGCCTTGTGTTCCTTTTACTTGAAAATCCTTATCTCACTTTCTCTTTGTGCATTTCCACCCATCTTTTGGTCTAGTTAAATCGTATTTATTATTTATATCTCATATGAAATAATCACTTCCTTGTGACTCCCACCCCCAGCCCTGGAATAGAACCAGTTCCTTTATAGCTTTCCTTAATACTTAAAACAATTTGAAATGATAGAAATATTTATAATTAAATGTTTACACCCTGTCTCTTCTACCAGATTCTATGTGTTAAGAGGGCCAGAATTGTGTCTATGCCTTGCATACGGCCTGGCACATAGCAGGTGCTCAATTAAAGGGATACAAGCAAGTAAGAATTCATAGCAGCCATTGTGACCATTTTTATCCTACACACCTGCCTTTGCTCTTTGCACGATGTGGTGGGGAATTGGATTGATTTAAAGGGATTGGACAAGCGGTTGGCAGATCTGGGACTCAAATTCAGGTCTCCCTATTTCCAGTCTGGTGATCGTCCCCTGCTTACAGCACTACCCCCCACTGTGCCCTTCCAGAGCTGCAATTTACATGGTGGGCTCAGAACTCTGCCTAAGAGGATTAACCTGCAATCAGTGTTCCAGCCTCCCATTTACCCACCAACGGATGGAAACACTCCCTTTGTGTACAGCAGTTTAGTTAGTGTTTTGCCTTAACTTTCCTGTGCATGCTGTCTGGCGTCCCCAAATTAGCCTTTGTGGGGAAATCGATAACAACTCATGCATGCACGGCACAGAACCCTTCCACAGGACATTAGGCTGGCTATTGAAGTAACTTTGGTTGGAAAGGAAAATTCTCTTTGTAACTGAGGTATCTGCAAATACAGTGATCCTTTCGTAGGTGTATTCGGGTAGATAACACTGCTTCTCCCTCTCCCCACGTCTCCTGCTGGGAGCCTTTGTCCTTCCTAAGAGCTGTTTGTACCAGATGCTGTTTTACAGGAATTCTTATTCATAGAATGGAAACAGGGGAGAGGGGCTCTAATGGACTCCTGTGGCCTAATCCACAGGCCCCTGGTCTGAAGTCAGGGGACTTGCATCCAGTCCCACTTGCCCGTTGCCTCACTGAGCAAACCAGCACAAGTCAGTTCCCCTCTTCAGGCTGTAGTTTTCCCATCTGTTAAAAAAAAAGGAGGTTAAATGTTATGGACACATATATCTCTGCATCTGTTTTCTCTAATATTGGGTGTCCCACATTGATGCTGTCCGTAAAGGAGTAATGGGGTTGGGGGGAATGGGCATCCAGGGAGTGCCTTTTATGTGCCAAGCACTTCACGTCCATTATCTCATTGAATACTCACAACAACTTGATAATTCCATTTTCCTGTCAGTCATCAGAGAGGGATGATAACTCACTTGAAGTCACAGAGCCTGGAAGGATTCCAGACCACATTTATCCTATCACATCAGGGCAATGGGATGCTGAGATTGTAACTCAGCCATAAGGAGTTGAGGTCTGACTCCAGGGTAATATTTCTGGGAAATTAGGGACAAGGTAGATCAGGCATGACTCAAAATAATATTAATGAGAACAGAATTTCCTCCCTGGTTAACATTGATAGAACATTTTGTCATTCATTCTTTTAATTCCTGCTTCACACATTGTCATCCACATGAGGAAAGTGAAGCTTCTAGAGGCTAAGTGACTTCTGGAAACCACACACATATGTACAGACAGTACTTGATAAAGCTGGAACTTGAGCATGTCTGTCTGACTGCAAGTCCCGTGCTCTTTTCTTAACCACAGCTCTTAGAGTCACAGAGCTCTGTGGAGGAGGCTTGTGCTGTGCGGCTGCTGGTGCTGCTGGTGATGGAGATGATGATGACAATGGTGGTGATGATGATGGTGATGATAACGATGATGACAGGGTTGATGATGATTACAATGACAGCAAAGACGATGATGATGAGGTCGGTGACTCTCACCAGGGTTCGGGTCCAGGACTAACCCATGGCACTGTGGAAAAGAGGCATCTTTTAGGTAGCTTTCTAACTGATCAATGTTCTGGCCTTCCAGTTTCATTGCTACTCATTTTCCCTACCCTTCCGCGCTGGAGGAGTTCACTTGCTTTCTTCAAGAACATATTGCCAAGTTCAGCCTCTAGGGCTTTGCTCTCAGAAAATCCCTGTCGATGATGTGCTTTGTGACACACTGATCAACACAGATGCTCTGTGATGAAAAGGTGCCATGAGTTTGAGAAATGCTCTATGTTCTGCCTCCTCTGGGAGATGCTCAGTGCACCTTAGCATAGGAAAGCTTCAGAAACATCTTATAGTCATGTACCTATTTAATTTTGTCTAACAAGTATTTCCAGTAGCCTGCAGTACGCAAGGCTACTAAGAGCAAAAGTATGCTCTGATTTTCTTCTCCTGACTTCTCAGTGGCTTTACCACAGAACTCAGGAAAAGTCAGAATTTAAGATGGTTGGGTGAGAGGTGGCATTCTTTCCAGTGTACTGAGAATGGCTTATTGACCCCGCCCCCAACCTGAGAGTTTACGCCCCAAGGCAGGATCTGGTTCTTGGGAGGGATGGTGAAACTGCCCTCCCACTGAGGCAGTTCTGGGATTGCCTAATACTACGATTGTCAAGTAGAACCCAGGACCCTTGGCCAGCCTACAGACAAGCTGTGGTGGTCCACAAAGCGGGTACTGCCCAAGAGTCTAAGACAAGTTGAACAGTGAGGGCAGCAGTCTGAGTGATAGTCCTAAAAGCAGAAGTAAGCATGTCATTCATTACACTAAAATCCCGTCAGGGGCAGCCATGGCCCTCAGGATGCAACTTAAGGCTTGACCATGGCTTCCAAGACCCGCCATCATCTGGTCCCTGCTTGCCTCCCAGCCTCATCCGTCCTTCACCCCTCCCTTTATAAGTTCCAGCGTGGCTGAACTCCTCTCAGTTGCCACAATGCACCACCCTCTTGCTCTCTTTTGCTTCCAGGCTTTAACTGTATCAAACACACATTTTATCTCTTCCCCCTTCACCTTGATAACTCCTATAATCAGTTGAAGGACATCTGGGTTTTTTTTTTCTTCTTCTTCTAGTTTTAGGCTATAACAAAACTGCTATATCCATTTGTGTACAGATTTTTGTGTGAATATAAATTTTCATTTCTCTGGGATAAATGCCCAAGAGTGTAATTGCTGAGTTGTATAGTAGTTGCATATTTACATTTAGAAGAAACTGCCAAACTGTATTCCACAGTGGCCGTATCATTTTACATTTCCACCAGTAATGTGTGAGTGACCCAGTTTCTCTGCATTTGGTATTGTCACTATTTTTCATTTTAGCCATTTTGATAGGTGCATAGTGATATTTCATTGTGGCTTTAATTTGCAATCTCTAATGGCTAGTGATGTTGAACAGTTTTTCATATGCTTGTTTGCTATCTATATATCCTCTTCGATGAAATATCTGTGCATGTCTTTTGCCCATTTTCTCAGTGGATTATTTGCTTTTTTTACTGTTTAGTTTTGAGATATTATATCTATCTGTATTTACCTATATTTTAGATGCTAGCTAGTCCTATTTTAGATATGTGGTTTGAAAATATTCTCTCCTAGTTTGTAGCTTATCTTTTCATTCTCTTAGCAGCGTCTTTGTGGAGAAAAAGTTTTTAATTTTGAAGAGGTCCGATTTATCAATTTTTCCTTTCAAGTAATGTGCTTTTGGTGTTAAGTCTAAGAATTCTTTGCATAGCTCTAGACCTCAAATACTTTCTCCTGTGTTTTTGTTTCTAAAAATTGTATAGTTTGATGTTTTATATCTAAGTCCATGATCCATTTTGAGTTTATTTTTGTATAAGATGTGAGACTTAAGTCAAAGTTCATGTTTGCCTATGGATATTCAATTGTTTCAGCACCATTTGTTGAAAAGATTATCCTTTATTTATTGAATTGCTTTTGCACCTTTTCCAAAAATCATTTGGGCATATTTGTTTGGATCTGTTTCTGGGTATCTATCCTCCTGTTCGCTTGATCTGTGTGTCTATCCCTCCACCAATACTGCACTGTCTTGATTATTGTACCTATATGAAAGCCTTGATATCAGGTAGAGTGATTCCTTCCATTTTACTCTTCTTTTTCAAGATTATTTTTAGCTATTTTAGGGCCTGTGCCTTTCTATATACATTTTAGAATAAACTTGTCTATGCCTTCAAAAAAACCTTTCAGGGATTTTGATAGAAATTGCATTAAACCTGTAGATCATTTTGGGGAGAAGTGAAATCCTTACTATGTTGAATCTTCCAATTCATGAAGACAATATGTTTTTCCATCTGTTTAGATTTTCTTTGACTTTTTTTCAATCAGCTTTTTCAGCATAAAGATCCTGTACATGTTTTGTCCAGTTTATATCCAAGTACTTCATTTTCTTTCGAGTGATTATAAAAGATATTGTGTTTTAAATTTTAGTTTCCATATGTTCATTGCTAGCGTATAGAAATGCAATTGATTTTTGTGTAGTTGATCTTGTATTCTGTGACCTTGCTGTACTCAGTTATTCATTCTAGGAGTTAATTTTTATAAATTCCTTGGGGTTTTCTATGTAGACAATCATATTAAATGCAACTAGAAACTGTTTTATATGCTCCTTTCTAATTTATATGTCTTCCTTTTTCTTTTTTCTTGTCTTATTGCAGTTGCTAGAATTTCTATTACTTACAGGGAAGACTGTCAATCTTTCACCACTAAGTATGATATTACCTGTCAGATTTTTATGAGATGATCTTTACTATGTTGAGGTAGTTTCCCTCTATTTGGCATTTTTTGAAAGTTTTTTAAAATCATGAATGTGTATTGGATTTTGTTGAATGCCTTTTCTGCATCAGTTGATATGATCACATGATTTTTCTTCTTTAGTTTGTTGATATGATGGATTCCACTGATTGCATTGTGAATGTTGAACTAGCCTTGTATACCTGGAATAAATCCCACTTGGTCATGATGTATAATTCTTCTTATAAGTTGTTAGATGTAATTTGCTAATATTTTATAGAGGATTTTACATTTAAGTTCATGAGCGATATTGGTTGTAGTTTTCTTTTATTGCATGACTTTGGTTTTAGTAGTAGGGTAACACTGATCTTGTAAAATGAATTAGGAAGTGTTCCCTTCTCTTCTGTTTTCTGGATGAGATTGTGCAAAATTTGTGTTAATCCTTCTTTAGATATTTAGTAGAATTCTTCACTGAAATCATCGGGATATGGATATTTCCTTTTTGTGAGCTTTTATATTAATAATTCTGTTTCTTTAGTAGTTTTAGGACTATTTTGATGACCTATTTAATATTGAACATGTTTTGGTAGTTTTTAGCTTTTGAGGAATTATTTCATTTCTTCTAAGTTTTCAAATTTATGAGTATAAAGTTGCTCATAGTATTCTCTAATTATCCTTTTAGTGGCTGTAGAATTTTTGTAATATTCCCTGCTTCATTCCTGATATTAATTATTTGTGTTTTCTCTCCTTTTATTTTTGTCAGTCTCGCTAGAGGTTTATCAATTATATTGATTTTTTTCAAAGAACCAGTTTTTTTGTTTCATTTATATCCTCTATTTTTTTTTTCCAGTTTTCATTTTCAATTATTTCTGCTCTTATATTTTTATTTCCTTCCTTTTGCTCTTCTTCATTACTTTCTTGAGGTAGAAACTTAGATTATTGATTTTCTAAAGTAGGTAGGTAGTGCTATAAATTTCCCTCTCAGCATTGCTTTATCTTCAGCCACATATTTTGATATTTGTATTCTCACTTTCATTCGTTTCTGTTTTCAAAATTTCCCTTGTGACTTCTTTTGTGACCCATGAATATTTAGAAATGTGTTGTTTAGAAGTGCTTAGAGATTTTCATGTTGCTTTTTTGTTATTGATTTTTCGTTTGATTCCATTATGCTTAGAAAAGATACTCTGTATAGTATCAAGTCTTTTAAACTTTTTGAGGGTTGTTTTATAGTCCGGGATATGGTATATCGTGGTCAATGTTCTATGGGAACTTGCGATAAGTGGGCATTTGTATTCTGCTGTATAGGGTCTGAGGAGATTTTTAAAAAATGCTAATGTCTAGGCTTTACCTTTACCTACAGAACTTTTTATTTAATTTGTCTGGAATGGGACAGGCATATGGTGTTTTTAAAAGCTCACCAGCTTATTCTAATATGCAGCCTGGGCTGAGAAATCTTGCCCTAAGGCTCTAAGGTGGTGGTTCTCCAAGTGTGAACCCAGGCTAGCAGCATCAGCATCACCTGGGAACTTGTAAGAAATGAAAATCGCTGGGTACCATGCCTGACCTCCTGAGTCAGGGGCTCTGGGCATGGGTCCAGTGAGCTGTGTTTTAACATGCCTTCCTGGTGATTGTGATGCATGCTCAAGCTTGAGAACCACTTCTAGGGCCGCACCACCATTAGAACTTTCTATTGGGAAGTGGACAGGTTACTGTCCCATAATACGGTAGCCACTAGCCACATGTGGCTATTGACTACTTGAAATGTGGCTAGTATGACTGAGAAACTGAACTTTAAATTTTATTTTAATTAATTTAAATCACCACTTGTGGCCAGTGGCTACTGTGTAACAGCACAGTTACAGGGGAACTGAGCTCTCAGGCATTGTATCATAGAAGGGGTCTCAGTTCTCTGGAGGAAGACAGAGGTATATGTTGGCCTAAGGTCATAGCTGGGCAAGCAGCAGGGCTGGATACTGAATCCCAGAATGCCACGTTGGGATGATGGGTACTGGAGTCCAGGGTGGACAAAGCCTGGGGTTAGGACCTGGGAGGTGTCATGCAGCTTCAGCTGTAGAGGGAAGAGGATGGGGTCTGGGAGTCAGGGAGAACCCAGCTGAGCTTGAACTCATGTGCAAATTCAGCTCATCTCCTGGGTAACACATTTTTAGGCTATGGATGACCATTAGACAGGGCTAACCATATTAAGCCAGGCTCCAGGGCTGGGAAGGGACTGAAATCATGGGCAGAAGGCCTGGAAAATGGTGAGGCCAAGTTCAGGTTCTCAGGCATGGAGAAGGACATGGGTGAATAAGTAGAACAACTGGAGATGGTTTTCATATTCCTGAGCTTGGCACAGCCATAGGTGTGGTAAGTGTCTCCCTCTATTGATTATTACAGTGGCTGCGCTGCAGTCCTATCATCAGTGAGTCATTGCTCTGATATTTTTTCTCTCTGGGAGAGGCTAATATTTATGAGCAACTACAATGTTCCTGATGAGCAATGGGGACACAAAAAAACATGAGATCACCTGTCCTCAAGGAGCTCACAGTCTAGTGGGAGAGATGGAAAGTCAATTATCATGACAATCCAGAAGGGGCACAGAAGGGGCATTTAGTGAAGAAATCAGACAGTTCAAAAAGGCTTCCAGGAGGAGGTGATGCCTATGTTGACAATCAGGGAAGAGAGACATATTCCAGGCATGGAGAATAACATGTGAGTGGCCGGTGGGAAAGGAGAACTTTCTGGGTCCCACAGCTAATCTGGCATAGAGCAAAGCCTGAGAGGTGGGAAGATGATAGAATTACTTCACTGAGAGATGTGGATGAATCCAAACCAAGACACCACCTTCCCTACTGCCCAGAAGAAAGTCACGAGTAGAGAGAGAGAGGTATTTCATCTTAGAAAAGAAGATAAAGCATTGACTTCACTGGGCCCTGGTTCACTTGAAAAGTTTTTTGGTTAGCAGAAACTTGTAGCTAAAAGATCTTGCTATGTGTGATGAATCACATTATACTTGAAGAAGTTTTTGACCAGTTGTGCAGAAATGGAAGTGATTAGGGGTTGCTGAAGTCTTTCTCATACCTGAAGGTATTCTAAATGGGGGGGTTGAACGAGAGGCTCTTTTCTCCCCCTGCCCCAGAAGTGTTCCTTCTATGGTCTCACTTCCCAGAGGAAACAACAACAACAAAAAACAACGGAGAAATGGGATGTGATTCCATTTATATTCATTAACACCCTAAAGATGAAAAATACCTTTCCATTATCCCTGGGATAATTCAAGCCCATTGCACAGCAAAATGTTATCTATCTTTGTCACTGCAATCGTAGGACCGAGAGATTAGGACATACGGTGCAGAGCAATCAGAGTGGTCCTGCTGGGAACTTTCCAGGCCTACTGGGGATGCGAGTTTCAGGACCAACATGAAGGCACTTCATGTACGGCCTTCCCAAATGGGCTCCTGGTGAGATATCAGGTTCCCAGGATTAGTTGAGGTTGCCAGAGACATCCAAAGAGTCAAGAGAAGGGCTTCTTCTTCTTGAAGTACTGGCCTTAGGTTTCTAAATGCCAATGGATAATAATAAAATATGCCTAACATTTATTGAATTCTTGCTCCGTATTAAGAACAGTGCTGACCTAATCCCTCGTGCTTCCACTTCGCCTTTACTGCTGTGTTTATCTATTTAAAATATTTTTGTAAGTGAGGTACAACATAGAAATGGTCAAGTGCCCTATTGAATCAATGTCAAATGTGTACTTTTTTGATGAATGTTCATATACATGTACTCTCTATAACTACCACCAGATCAAGATAGAATATTCCCAGCATGTGGAAAGATTCCCTCAGCCCCTTCCCAGTTAGTATCCACCCCAACCCCCCAGGCAATCTCTTCTGATTTCTGTCATCATCTCTGAGTTTTGCCTGTTCTTGAAATGTTCATATAAATGGAATATTCCAGCACGTGTCTGCTGCCTTGTGCTCAGCATAATGTCTATGAGCTTCATCCACATTGGCTGTATGCTCGTTCTTTGTTTTTTTTGCTGTATCCTATTCCATTGTGTGAATATATCACAATTTATTTATCCACTGTTCTGCTAATATTTTGGGCTATTTTGAATAATTTGTTCCTTTATTTTCTTCATTATATTTATCAAACTAAGTATTTTGCTTCTTTATTTGTGTCATTCCCCTCTCACTAGAATATAAGATCCAGGAAGGCAGAGAATTTTTTTCTTTTCTTTCTTCCTCTATCGCCAGCACCAAGAACAGTACAGAATAGGCTTTCAATAGATATTTGTTGAATGAGTAAATAAACGGCCTTTTTAACCATCGTCTAGGGAGACTAGCTTGTCTGTCCCAAGTTTTAGCACTCAAAGCCCTGCATCTTGGGAAGCCACCAGTCCTGGGAAAACCTATGGAGTAGTTACTATTATGGCTCCTGTTTTACAGATGAGGACACTGTGGCTCAGAAAGTTTCAACTACTTGTCCCGAGTCACCCCATCAGGAAGTCCCATGGAGCCAGGTCTTTCTGAAGCTCAAGAGGGAATCCTTGCCCACCGGGCTCCGTGGATGAGAAAACCTCTAACAAGGATGACTCACGTTTACTAAGCTGAGGAAATCTGAGGGTTCCAGCAGTCCTGGGCTTGAATCCTGGCACAGCCACTTGCTGGCGCTGTGAGCCTGGAGAAGTCACTGCACTTCTCTGAGCCCCAGTTGCTTTAGTGGTGATGAGGGGATTCAATTATCTCCCTCACAGGTCTTCATGAGGATTCTGCGATGTGATGAATGGAAACACCCAGTCCAATCTTGGCACATAGCAGCTGCTTAATTATTACTTTCATCATTATTAATAAGAGCAGCCTTATAAAATGCACTTGTTTCTCAGTCAACTACGAAAGTCTTTGTTGAGGACTGCTATGGCTCCAGCAGGGTACCAAGTATGCAGAGGGTTGGTAGCTAAAATAAAAGATTCCATCCCAGTCATGGTCGCACCCCAGTATTGAGGAAGGACAAAATTTATCCACATGGGCATATTAGAGCTGCGTTTTTTTCAAATTGTCAATTGTTGACCCTTTAGTGATCAAGTAATCAATTTAGGGCATCTCTGACCGGAATCTAATCAGACGGGAACTACATAGGAGTGGAGTGGGTAGGACCAGTGTGGTTTGAATCCTATCTTTGCCATTTTCTGGGCAAGTTACTCAAGTGAATCTGAGCCTCACTCTCCTCTTCTATAAAATGGGGATAATAATAGTAGCTGCTTCATAGAGATGAGTTAATATTTATCAAGTGTTTAGAGTAGAACTTAGAAAACGAGAAGTGCTGTATGTGTTGGTAATTATTGACATATGCAGTAAGGATATTATTTCATGGTATTTTATTGTTTTTGTTGTATCTATTTATGTATACATATGCATGTGCAATACCATGATGTAAAATATATATCTTACTGTGAGTTGTATGTTTCTTATTCTGATCACTCAGAATAAGTTTATGCCTGTTAGTATACATGGGATTTCACTTACTCTTTCAAACCACCCTCCTCTGAGCTATGGACTGTTATTAGCATTGTCCCATAGTGCAGAGGCATGGAGGCTCACAATGGAGGAGTCAGGTATCCATGTTCACACAGCTACAGTGTGGGTGCATTTGGACTTGAGCTCTGGAGGTCTGCCTAGAGGGCCAGTGTGCTTTGCAGAGCCTTGCCCTGCCTCTCAGAGGTGAGTGCCTCCTCCCTGTTCAGTGGGGCCGTCATGGGAACTGAGTCAGCCCTCTCTTCTCCCCAAGCTGGGCAGATGCTCCTTAGCCTCTGCGGGGCAGTGAATCAGACTGCAAGATGGCTTTTTCATTTCAGGTTTGTACGTTGGTTTGCACATGCCTTTTCCTCCTGAGCCTTTGATTGTTGCCATCTTTTCTTTTTCTTTCCAGTTAGAAAAATCTAATCTAATTTCCAGTATATTTCACTGAAATTTTATTTTCAGGGTTGGGTCCTGCATAGCTGCCCCAGGTTCTGGAGACCTCGTGGAGAGACTCAGGCTGGCGTGGGGGCACGAATCGATTCCAGGCCAGGGAATTGCTTTAATATCGTGCTGATTGCAGCATACGAATAATAAAGACACATCTGAATTGGCTGGGGATCAATACCCCTGAAGAGGGCAGAGGAGATGGGCTCCAGCCCCTGCAGCAGGCAGGATCTAGTCCAAAGCAAGGGGCTTCCAAGCTGGTCTGGAACAATGACTGTAGACTCTGACAGAAGAGTCTAACCGCTGTCCCTCCCTGTGAGCGGGGGAAAGCTCCAGTCTTCATTCCAGAGCTATTCTGTTTCCACAGAATAGTAGAATGTTAGGACAAGAGGAATCCCAGGGATCCAGAAGAAGGGTGCATTCCCACACCCAGTAGAAATGGGATTGCACTGTCCTAATAACTCACACTGCCACTTGTTGAATGGCCATGGCATGCTCTATAGCATGATCTTTAATTTTCACCTACACAGACTTTCAGTAAGAAGTTATAAAAACCCATTTAATAAAAGTTGATATTGAGGCTCAGAGAGGTTAGTTAACTTGCCTAAGATCACACAGTTACCAAGAGTCAGAGTTGGGATTTGAACCCAGGGCCTATGACTCTAGAGCCTCCATGTGTGGTTTGTGGACCAGAAACATTAGCATCACCTAAAAGTGTGTCAGGAATGTTGACCCCAGGCCCCATTCCAGACCTCTGAAGTAGAATCTGCATTTTAACTAGATTCTCAGGTGACTGTGAGCACAGTAAGCTTGAGCAGTATGGCTATAAAGGAATTCCTTCCCGTAGCTGTGTCTCATAGGGTCTAGCTGCTATTGAACAAATTGACGAATCAACTGATGAACAAATAGACACACCCCAAGTTGAATTCCACGGTTAAAGAGTGATCTTCAGCATGCCATTTAATTTTCACAGTAGTGTCAACAAGCTTCTGCAGTTAGTTGGGAGAGGAAAGTGATAAGTTCACCTGGATTCAAATGAAAGATCACTGGGGGATGCAAAGAGTAGTGAGCACGTGTTTTATTTCTGTCCCAGGGAGCCCAGTTACCAGTCAGACTAAAGGACTGGGATGGGAGAGTATGGATGCAGAGAGGTTCTCCCGGGGGCTGGTAACGGTACCAGTCCTCATTTCATCAGGTGTTCACTCTCTGCCCGGTTTCCGGCTGAAGACTTCACATATTTGGTCCACAAGCCCAGGTGGGCAAGAAATAGAAGGTCCTTCCCTTTTCTGCATTTGAACTTGGCTTTTACTTTGAACCCCCAGGCTGCTGAATGGCAGAAACCTGACATCAGTGGCTTCCTGCCTCGCTTTGCCGCGGGGTTGCCTGAATTCTAGGGGCCTTACAGGGTATTGAAGTGTTGGGGGCTGGGAGAGGCTAGACTTAACAAAGTTTTCCGCAAATTGATTATTCTTGTCCTAGCTCCCTTGGGATCTAGGATATTGAAGCCTTTTCTCTGCATTCCAATCTGATATCATATTTCTTACCTGCAGCAATAAATGCCTGGGGTATAGTCACCTTTTTGGCTGGGTGAGGAGGGCTGAGCATTGTGGGGAACAAGGAAATATGAGTGAAAAAGTCCTTGGATTATATTTCAAAATATGATCTCATGATCTCACTTAATTCTGCAAGCTAATCAATATTAGCTATTATTACTACTCTCATTTGAAAGATAAGGAAACTGACAACATAATAAAAGGGTAAGAAATTTTCCCAAGGACACAGAGTTAGCAAAATCTGGAGCCAAGACTCAAACTCAAGACTTCCACACAGGTCTGGAGCCTAAGAATGTGACTCATACAGTGAAGGTTTGAATTTTAGCCTGGCCACTTCCCAGCTGTGTATCTTTGGGCACCTTTCTCAACATCCCTGACCCTCTGTTTCTTCATCTTCATAATGGAGATAACAGTGGTGGTGCCACCTCGTGGAGATGACTCATACATAGTAATTACAGAAACTCCTAGCAATGTTCAGCTATTATTATATTCTTATTTGCCATTTTATTGTGTTTCAAGCCAATATATCATTGGACCACTTGAAGTCTTTGACCCTCATAGTATCAGGATGTCAGAATTAAAAGAAAGGGCTTTGGAAAGAATCCAGCCTGACTCCCTTGTTTTATAGATGGAGAAATTGAGGCCCAGAGGGGGCAAGGCAATCAATCAAGAACACCCAGCTTGGTGACTGGTTACAGTGCCTTTAAAAAGGAGGACTGATTCGGATGAAAGGGGAAGAGTAAATGTGGCAATGGTTGAATTGGAGATGGGCAGGAGACATTCAGGTGGAGACTTCCAGCAGCAGCCTGATGTAGAGGTTTGTGCTAGGGGAGGCATCTGGGCTACAGCCTGAGATTGGGGAGTTTCTGGCACATGGGTGGCCATAACCCCATGGTTGGCAGAGATCACCCATGAGGGTGTGAGGATTGATAAGAATGGAAGGCTGGGCAGCATCTTGGGATTTGCCAACATGTAAGGAGGGAGCAGAGACAGTAACCAGTGAGTAGTCCCAAGAAGGAAAAGATGGAGACACCTGCTGAAAACCAGGAGAGGTTGGGCTGCTTTCAGGTGCAGGAGGAATGAGCTTTGGAGATACCAGGAGAAAGGAAGGAAGTTAAGTTAGGGAGTAGAATTTGGTTGAGTCTAAGTAGGAGGTTGGGGGGGGGGTGTGTCTCTACCTGTGATCAATCCAGGTGAGAGTTAATGACATTCAAGCTGCCTGTTGACAAACACGGTGATGATTAGTTTCATTGAGCACCTTCAGTGGCTAAGATTATAATCAATCATTCATTTTTAATTTCTTTGAAAGAAAATACAGCTTTGTTGAAAATTGTCTTTGTTTCCTGCCATGGAATCATAAAAAAGCCAGGCAGTAGTACCTCAGTTGGCAGGGCCCTGGCTCGGCACCCACATATGCATTTGTTTTCCTGGAAGCTCATATTCAAAGAGCTGAAGAGGTCTTGGAAGACAAATCATTTGGCTCCTCATCCACGGCAGAAATCTCTCTACAACAGCCTTGGCATGTGGTTCTCCAAATCAGCTGGCTTCTGGTGGGGAGCTCATTGCTTCCTCCGGCCTTCTATTTGTGGTTTAGTAGCTGGAATGCTTATCTAGTTCATTGACCCCACTCTGAACTTCCAGCCAGTTGTGCTGGATCTGCTCCCTGGAGTTATAAAACTTCTCTCATGTTACCCTTTAAGACTTCTCTTATCTTAAACATCTTTCTCTGTCAGCCTTGACTCATTCCTGTGGTCCCATGAAGCACATAGGGGCACAAACTAAAGGCATACCCTGGCACCTGTCCAGTTTGTAGCCTTGTCCTAAATCAACCTAGTTCACCTGCTGGTACCTCTCATGACTGCCAGCCTCTTCATTTTGCTGACTCATCTTCCTGATCTTAGATTTTATTTAACTATTCATTAATTTAATCCTGGCTTCCTTATTTGAATCTTGGCTGTGTGACCCTGTGTGAATTTCTTAACTCATCTAAGCCCCATTTGTAACATGAAGATAACGATTGTACCTATCTAATAGGATTGTTTTGAAGTGTACATGAGACAATGCAAATAAAGTGTTCAGCGTTTGGTAAACACTCAAGTTCACCGTGACTGGTTTATTTATTTTAATTTAACAAGTACTTATGTTTGCTTACTATGCACCAGGCACTTTTCTAAGTACTTTAGACATACTAATTTATTCAGCTTATGACCCGATTAAGAGTGTTATTAAGCCCTTTGATGAGGAAACTGAGATACAAAATGCATTATTATGTGTTGTAATAATAGTTACTGCTCACTGTATCAATTAACTTACTCTGCATAACAAATAACCACAAAACCTCAGTGGCGTCTCAGCCAGGTTGTTCTGCTGGTCTTGGCTGGGCCCACTCATGAGTCTGCAGTTTAACTGGGGGCTCTGCTCTAGGCTGGGTTTGGCTGGGGAGTCTTAGTCCTGCGCCATGTGTTTTTCATCCTCCTTCTGGGACTAGCAGGCTTTCCAGGGCACATCCTTCTTGCAGTGCTGGTTGCAGGAGCACCGGAGCAATTGCACATGTGCTTCTTAAGACTCTGCTTACCATGACTGCAAATATCCTACACTCAGCAGACTTCTAGGATGATCCCTAGTGATCCCCACTACCTAGTATTCATACCCTTGTGCCATGCCTTCCTCTTCAGTACAGCCAGGACCAATGAATGACTTGCTTCTAACTGATAGAATATGGCAAAGGTGATGGGTGTTGCTTTTGTTATTAGGGCTACCAAAATTTGTGACTTCTGCCTTGCGAGTAGACTTTCTCTACTGTCTTCACTTGCATGCTTTGAGGAGGTGGCCCACATGGCAAGGAGCTGAGGGCAGCATCTGGCCAATAGCCCATCATGAACTTCTGCCAAGAGACACATGAGCTTGGAAGTACATGCTTCCCCAGTTGAGCCTTGAGAAGACTGTAGCTCAGCTGACACCTTTACTGCATCCCATGAGAGACCCTGATGCAGAGGACCCAGCTAAGCACACTGAGACTGCTCACCCACAAAAATTGTAAGATAACTATGTGTTATGCAAATATTCTCGCTGTCCTGATTTTGTAATAATAAGAGTAGGCTAAACATTCATTATATTAGAAACCATGCATGTATCCCCAGACCTAGTTTTTCTCCCTAGGTCTGGTTTTTAGAATGCTGTGATAAACCAAGCCTGGTTTATTATATGACCCTCCTGTATGGGAAATGATTGTAACTCTAGGTATCTTTGGTCAACCTTAAGAGATATAGCAGGGGGACAGATGTGGCTCAAATGGTTGGGCGTCCTGTCTCCCATATGGAGGGACCTGGGTTCGATCCCTGGGACCTCCCAGTAAAAATTAAAAAAAAGAAAAATATAGAAGGTGCATGGGCCACCAAGCCCCGTGTGCGGGTAAGCCTCCCAGGCCCCATGCGCGGGTGCACCGCCAGGCCCTGTGAGTGGTTGCACCGCTAGGCCCTGTAAGCGGGTGAGCCCCCCAGGCCCTGCACACAGGTGTGCTGTCGGGCCCCATGTGCGGGTGCGCCATCAGGCCCCGTGAGCCATGCAGCAAGATGATGACATAACAGAATGACACAAGAGAGAGCCAAGACAAGATGTGCTGAAAAACCAGGAAATAAGGTGGTACAGGCAGTAGGACGCCTCTCTCCCACATTGGAGGTTCCAAGGATCGAATCCCAGTGAAGACAGGAAGAGAAGAATAAGAAGAGTTGGCATGAAACGGACACAGAGATTTGCCCAGCAAATGGACACAAAAACAGCAAAAACGGGGCCGGAGGTGGTAAAAATAGATAAAAGTGAGTAAATAATAAATCCTTAAAAAAAAGTATAGGGGAGTAAGATAAGGACTATAGTTAGTAGTAATACTTTGACAGTACTCTTTCATAATTTCTTAACAAATGTTTCACAACAATGCAAAGTATTTGTGGCGGTGTGATGTGTGGGAGCCCTGTATGATGTTATGCATGTTTGTTTTGTAAGTTCATAATGTTTACTGAATACTTATTGTTTATATATGTTCATGTACGAATGATATACTTCAATAAATTGTTTAAAAAAATAACTGTTTTGTTTTATACTAAGTCTTGGGGTAATTTGTTACTCAGCAATAGATAACTAATGCACATCTTTTTGGCCAAAGCAAATCACATGGCCATTCCTGGGGTGGGAAATTATGCCCTGCCTCTAGTGAGGGAGCATTGTAATGTTATAAAATAAAGGGTATGCATGCAGGGAGAGGTGGAGAATTGGGGCTGAGAGTGCAATTCACCATGAGCACCTACTACATGCTGTAGATGTGGACACAGGAAATGCAGAACTGGTAAGACCTAGGCCTTGCCCTGGGGATGCTCATAAGCTAGTGGAAGAGCTAGGACAGGCTTTCGGAGGCTGAATAATAATTTGTCCATCTGGCATTTGACAATTACTACATGTGGAGCTTCCTGGAAATGTTACCACCCTGACCTAGAAATTGATGGGAGTCTCAAAGTTTTGAGAGAGTATCTGTCGGGTACTTTCAGGAGTGGGAGAGAGTTCAGGTGGCTTGGACTGTGCTTCAGTGGCTCCAGCCCTTGCCAACTCCGAGTGGAGGCCTGTGGGCGATGGAAGTCATCTGTCTTATAAATTGGCTTGGATCCCAAGCCTCAGCCATCATTCATGGCAATCAAGACAACAGGAGGTGGTTTGGCTGGGGAGAAGACATAGAGGGAGGGGAAGACATTAGGAGCCTGGTATTGACAGGTGAAAATCTTAACGTCTACATTCATTTAGTCTGTATGGGGCTCTGTGCTAGGCACCGTCTCATCTGAGCATCACAATGGCTCTATGAGGTAAGCAAAATTATCCCCATTTCATAGGTGGGAAAACAGAGGGCCAGAGACAGTGAAGTCCCTTGCCCAAAGAGAGACAGCTTCTAAGCGACGGAGCTAAGATTTGAAGCCGGGGTCACTTCATGCCAAGCCCCTGTTCTTTCCATAATGTGACCTTTTATGCCATCTTCTCTTGCCTCCTGTTCCCTTTATTCTAAAATTCTGGAACACTGACTCCAGTGCAGGAGAAAGAGCAGGGCACTAGGAGTCAGCCCTAGCTTCTACTCCAGCCTCTGCTGTGACTCGCTGTGTGATTCTGGCCAAGTCATCCCTTCTCTAAGCCTGATTGTCCCATCTGTAAAAGGACAGATTTGGATTTTATCAGCGATATCAAATAAGTTTTATCTTGTGTGCCAGCTACACCTGGTTGGTGATTGCAGCCTGACATTTGATATCGATAAGGACTATGAAGCAGGGTTCGGGCTCGGGGGACGGAGTTTATGCTCAGTCAGTGATGCCTGCAGTGGGTGGAGAATACGAGAACACGTATCTCCAAGTTGTTTTGAAGTTCTTTGAGTGTGTGCTTCTCTTTGTCTGCCTTCCTGCCTTACCTGCCCCCTCTTTTACAGCAGGTTTTTATCTGGTGAAGCCAATCAAGAGGTGTCCCATCTGCCTCTGCTGAATATTAAACTGATGTATGCAAATAGCAAGCTGGCTGGACGGCCCACGGATCTGTGAGGGGCGAGAGCACACAAAGGCCATATGTTGTGGCTCTGATGGTGCTCTTTAACCGCTTAATGTAAAACCCCATCTGTGGTGGGGCGACCTGTCAGAGGACAGAGGGCAGCACTTAACCCTGAAAACCATCAACTAAAGGGCTATAAAGCCTGCTAGGGCTGCTGCCTCCTGGAAACTGCCCACAACACACCTCCCTGCCTGGAATTGGGCATGTGGCAAATGCAAACACTCATTTGCCTGGGTTCAGCTTTGAGCTTCCCGCCTAGAGCGTGAGCAACGGGGGGGCACCTACTTTGGTAAGGGGTGGAGGGGGCTGGGGCCAGGGCAGCTTTTCTACTGGTTGCTGTACTCGTTCTTTCCAGACCTTTGATGTCTTGGCTATGGCTGGAGCATTCTGTAACCAGCAAAGTTGGGGACCCGGAGGCGACTGGCTGCCCCAACCTGGTAATGTGGTAAACCTTCTCGGGGAACCTGTGGCACCATCACCCAGCATTACGCTCTGCCTCCTGCCTCCCACAGGATCAATCACACAGCACCGGGGTACCTTCTGCTGCCCTCGGCCTGCCTCCTGGTGCCAAGCCCTCAAGGCAATAGGAGACAGCAGTGGGTGGATGCTGTGGACGCGGCCAAGTCGCCTGCCAGATCAGGGCCTCCTGTGAGGAAAGAAAAGACCCCCTTAGGGCTTACCAGAGGAGCAGTCCCTTAAAGACACACTTTGATGGCCTGAGGGAGATGGTCGTATCAAGAAACACTTTCAATGAATTACAGAGAACGTGCTGACTCCTACAGCATGGAGCAGTTATGAGTCTGGAGACACAAAAGACCTTGGGTGCTTCAGGTAGGAAACTATTTACATCACCTTTATTATTAACAGGTTCAGCCCTTCAGGACTGAGGGGGAGGCCTCTGTGGGCCGTGGGTGCCTTTTCTCTGCGCCCCGCCCCCCCACCCCCACCCCCACCCCTGCCAGCACTTAGGTTCTGAGCTCAGCACAAGGTAACTCCAGGCTGGAGCACAGCAGAACATTTCCTTCCTCTCTGGGGGGGATCTGGGTCCAACATTCCTTTTCCTTTTCTTTTG